>CM070575.1:57775208-57908312 GCA_036346355.1 Rhipidocladum racemiflorum
TCATTATGTATGTAGAGTTCCATCTTGTAGCAACATCCAAGGAAAGAGCTCTTTTAGTGTCTAGACCACATTCTTTACCACACTTTTCAAATGCCTCCAATTGTTGAGGTGACCTTTTAACCAATGTTATGAATTCTCTAATGTTTCCAATGGCATCTCCAATTATTTCTAATCCATCTCTAGCAACAAGGTTTAATATATGATTTGCACATCTAACATGAAAGAATTTTCCACCACATACAAGCAAGCCTCTAGCATTTTCAATGACCACATCAATAGCAACTTTGTTTGAAGATGCATTATCCAAAGAAAGAGCAAACAATTTCTTGTCAAGGTTCCAATTCAACACATTTGAAAAAAAGGTTTCACCCAATTTTAGTCCTGAATGATTGCCTTCTACATGGATGAAATTGATAATCCTTTTTTGCATGTTCCAATTATCATCAATCCAATGCGTTGTGACACACATATATGCTTTGTTTTGAATGGATGTCCACATATCCATAGTGAAGCTAAAACGACAAGAGAGTGTTTTGAAGTGTTCATACAACTTGTTCTTTTCCGCTTTATAAAGATCCATGAGATCTTTACGAACAGTCACACGAGATTTTAAAGGAAAGCTTGGTCGCATAGACTTGACCCATCGAACAAAGTACTTGTGTTGAGAGATAGAAAATGGGTACTCATGCATAATGATGGCATCATAAAAATATCTCAAGCTAGTATCTTCATCATACCGATATGTTACCATGTTTTCACCCTTCTGACCTATGAGTTGTTGACCATGAACCAACCTATGTTTCAATTTCAAATGATTAATGAAAGCTTTTGTACCATTTGTACTTTCAGCCCTAGCCATATGTTGGCACTTACTGCATTTGGCCCAACGCTCCATGATGATTGAACCATCCTCCTTTTTCACCTCTTTATCAAACTTTGTGAAATGTTGCCACACCCATGAAGTGAGCTTCTTCCCGGGTTTGGGATTTTCTTCTTCTTCTACACTTGCCGTGACATTTGCACTTGCTCTTGCACTTGCACTTTTAGCTTGCGAAGCTACAAAGACAAAGACAATAAGTGACATACATATATACCATACTACTCATAACATCGACTAAGAACATTTTGCACATTGAAAAAAACTTATACCTATAACTGCCTTTATGGTTTTCTCCAAAACCATATGTGTGCTCGAGTTTGAAGCCTTTATAGCGGATGCCATGAACTTGCTAGTAGGGGTAGCGGCACTCTTGTCGCTATTGGAAGCTGCCATTGGTGTCTTGCCCTTCTCTAAATTGGTCTTACAAGCTACCATCAGTGCCTTCCTCTTCTCTAAATTAGGGTTACTAGCTGCCATCGGCGGATTGCCCTTCTCCATCGATGGATTGCCCTTATCTTTGCCCTTGACCTTGCATTTCCTAGAGGTCATGGTCGACTTGCCCTTCCTAGAGATCATTGGTAACAGTGTTGAGAGTTCCACTATTCGTTTCCTCTTCCTTCCACGACCAACTGCATCAGCACTATCCTCACTTTCAACCCCATTCTCATCGGAAGAAACATCATTCATGTGTTGCTCTTGCTGAACTTGTTCGCCAACTACACCCATATGTTCGTTAATGCTGTCATTAACAACATTCTTACTGCCTTCAAGGTCTTCCATGCTGTTACATACATGCTAGATTAAGTTACATACTTTAGCAGAAAAGTATCAGAAATGCAGCACAAGTGGTATTCTAATTATAATGCCAAAACCTCCAGGCTCACTGTGAAGCTCCACAGCTATTGAAAAGTATCAGAAATCCAGGCTACTCTTGTCGCTATTGAAAAGTATCAGAAATGCCAACACCAGTACACCACTGACACTCGTGAAGCTCCACAGCTCATGTGCTCTTCTGATCTTCTCCTACAGGACACACACAAATCACAAATGCAGAGGAAACAATACATCAGCCATCGGAAACATCAGTTTACTGGCAGTAGAATTAAAAAAAAATACTACGATCCAGGCCCCCCGGCAATCCTACGATCCCATGAGTCACTGCGCTGCTGCTCTTCCTCACTGACCCGGCGTGCGGCGTGGTTCTCTGGCGGCTGGCGCTGCTGCTCTTCCTCATGAGTCGACCTCACTGACCCAGGCGGCCAGGCCCCCCGGCGTGGTTCTCCGGCCCCAGGAGCCCCTCCATGGAGCGGCGGCCTTGGCGTGCGGCAGTGGAGGCGCGACGGAGATGGCGGCGGGGAGCTGCAGCGGCGGCGGCAGGAGCTGCAAGGTGACACGGGAGGTCGGGAGCTGCAAGGTGGTGGCGACGGGAGCTGCAAGGTGACACGGGAGGTCGGGAGCTGCAAGGTGGTGGCGACGGCCGACGGGAGCTGCGGGTGGCGGTGGGGGCAAGCCGCGCCTGGGGCGACGGAAGGCTGCCAGTGCGGTGGGGCGGCGGGAGCCGGAGATTCGCGACGGCCCGGCGGCGGCCGTGAGCAACGCCAGCGGGAGAATGGGGATTGAGATTGAGACCTAATGCCGGCGCCGGGCGGCTGAGTTGCTGCGAGTGAGTGACAGAGTGAGTGATGGCTCAATGCTCATGGCTGTGTGCCTGTATGCCAAATCAATGGGCTATGGGCCTGCCAGCCTTGCCAACTGCCAAGCCGTATCCCATATGGGGCTAATGGCCTAATGGGCCATATTGTCAACCGGGTACCCGATTTTTAAAAGTATCCGGGTACCCGTATCCGACCCGAACATCCGGGTATTTACCGGGTATCTACTGTCCTGTATCCGACCCGTATCCGAAACAAAAGTATCCGGGTAATTACCCGTATCCGACCCGACAAAAAAATACCCGTATCCGTATCCGAATTTTCGGGTAAAATTTTGCCGGGTACGGATACGGGTCGGGTATTACCCGACCCATTTTCACCCCTAGCGGCTAGGCCGGTGGGTCGACGGGCACTCCGAGGGGAGATGGGCTCGTAGGTTGGTGCCCACTGCCCAGGGAAAAGAAGATAAACCAACGAGAGGTGCTTCTATGCTCTTTCTTCTAGTACAAGTTGCACAAATCTTGAAGCAAACGAAGGGGTAAGTAATCACCATCTACCCTTCATTTATGCTTTAATAATTGTGCAACTTTTAAAAGGAAGAGCATAGAAGCACCTCTCTAAACCAACCGGGGTTAGGCCCGAGGGAAAAGAAGAAAAATGGAAAGGATTTCTGTACTAAAAAAATGCTAGAAATTCAAATAAATAGCAAACGAGTCTCAAAATTTCCAAAAAATACAAAAACAATTTCTTGCAGCGCAAAGAACCCAATTAAAATTGGTTTATTTTATTTTGTGTATAGATTAATCAAGTTAAATATTTTTATTTTAGGGAAATTTCAATTAAGCTTTATTTAATTATAGAAAAATCCAAATAGTTTCTTTTATTTTTAAAACTTTTCAAAGGCACAAAAACTGGGGTGTTACAAGTATGAATTCTACCGTTGAGGAAGATAATCCAGCATTGGGATATTTCTATGTCGCCGGGTTTGAGGATGACTATAAGGGTGTCTACTAGGGTGCATACCCTAGTCCGTTGCCTGTGGACTATGACAAATCACTTAGGCGTTATATTTATTTATCTAGACTTTGTTTATTGTATCCGACGCTTTAAGACCTAGTTTATAAAACTATTAATATTATCTATGTATTCTTTTTATTTATATTTGTGTATGAATGATGATAATATTCTTGTGTATATATGTACTAGCCACTGATTATGAGATTATTATAGAAATACACAAGAGGTCCAAAATGACTAGATCCGAGTCCTAAATTTATATATCGCCGACGGACCACCGGAGTTTCGTGGTAGGAGGTTGATTGCGTTGCCCGGCGATTGGATCCAGGTCCCAGAGGCAGCGGAGATCCGGTAGATACCGGAGGGGCACTGCTGGGTGGAAGGGGACAATGCAGGCGTCAGCTGGGACTCGAGAGGTTATGGCCCTCTAAGAGATTCTATCACTCCAATGATTTTTTCCCTATTTAGCGTCATCTTGCTAGGCACAATTGTGGTGCCTCTAGTCAAAACTGCGTAGATTAGTGGTGGTGGCATTCGCATTCTTGCTGCCAAAGGCGATGCAAAAGAGATGTCTTGTTATTGTGTTCAACCAATGCTTCTGGCATTGCTAAATCGCCATTTGTACCTTTGGCCGATGTTGAGTTCAGTGGTTCTGCAGGTTTACAAAAAGAATAATGATTTGATTGGGCTGCAAAATTTTGATAGTAAAATAGGACAGAAAACATATTGGCGTATTGATATCAGCTGGTGGTGCATATAAACTTTATATCCATGGCTCATTTTCTCACCACAAATATGTTACAATATAAAACTGTTGCAATTAATTATCATTTACCTGCTTGGCGCCTTGGCATGCTTAGCACCGGACATGAACAGTCAAGCCCCTCCTTTGTTATGCATTTTTTTTATCTTAAGCGCATTTTGATCTTAGTTGGCATATGCCACTAGAGGCATTTAAAATGTCTGAACATTTTAAGCATTTAAATGTATGCTTTTTATAAGTTGAAGCTCACCGACATAACGCTCTCTTTATGCATGTTTGCATTCCTCTGTGTTATGAATTTCAATAGCACCTTTGAACAAATGCCTGGAGAATTTTGCTAAGCAAAGTAGGTGACCTGATGTCTCATGGTCATCTCGAGCCAATTTTGGTGTCTTTATAGTGTTCATCTGATGGATAACGGCATTGATGAACTAGAACAGATCAGCATTTCTTTTGGTTGATAAAGTACTAGCATGCAGGCAATGAAGTACTAAACTTGCAAGCAGTGATTTGATCATTCAAATATGCTGTTCATCTTTTGTAATGACGTTTTTGCTAATGTGTGTGTATGAGATCATAAGAGCCTTAAATAGAAAAAGAAGATGCCTAAAAAGGGTATAGCAATGCCTCTTGACTTTCTGCTCTTTAACCATTTGCCGACTTTTATATCCTTGTACCAGAGTTTACCAGGTACAAATGGTTCTGGCAACAGTCAGCAAATATGATGTTTAATACTTGTTTGCACACTACAGCAAAATAAGTTTCTAGGCATTGTAGTTTAGATACTAAACATTTTTAATTTTGATATCTGCAGATTCCTGTGTGTTTGATGCAAGGGAAGGTCCCACACATAGTCTGGCCGGCCGCCGCATAGAATTGGTCGAGTTGACAGAAAGATGCCAGAAGGGAGGATCATGCAGGTATGACTTTTTGAATCTCTTCTAGGTTGGTTATCCTGCATTTTTTTCCATTGTAGGGTATGATACTGTCATTGAGAACTTCATCTCTGATTGTACCGAAATCAATTTTCATGTCAGAATTCATTGCAGGGAATCCATGGTGTGAACCCAGAATCTTTGCTTGTTGCAGACATTTGACATGTATGTTGCAATTGCTGAAATCTTGTAATTCCTTGAAAATAAAAAATAAAAACACTGACATCTTGTATCGGAACATAATATGATTTGTTGAAATCACATGTGCGTAGTGAGCAGGAAGAGTTGCAAACTTGAAAGGACACATGTTATGCTAGTTTCTGTTATGAATAGCACTTGTATTCATCATGAGACTAATAGATCAGAATATATAGATGTATAAGTGGGTACAAAAGAAAAATCTATATAAAACAATCATGTACATCAGGGTATAAAAAAAGATATCTATATAAGGGAATATATTCCTTAACACCCTCTCAAATGCAAGTCTAAAATGAATCGTCATATCCTCCAGCTCTTGTGAAATGTGTCAAAAATCAAATAATCTCCCATCTGAAGTGATGCGGTAGCCTATAAAGCACAAAATTTAGGGGCTAAGAAAGCAGGAGCAAAGTCCACTATCATAGCACGACAAAGAAGGTGATGACGTCGACACAAATAGAGAGAGAGAGAGAGAGAGAGAGAGAGAGAGAGCTGTCAAATCAAATTGAAAAGAGATGGATAGAAGCATGGCGGCACATATCGAAACCCGAGATGGCGGCGGAGCAAAGCACAAGAAGCACGGCGAGGTGAGGTGCGGAAGAAACACGGCGGCCCTATAAAGACTTCTACGATCTGTAGCGGCTCAAAGGAGAGCGGGGATTGCTAGTGCAAATGGAATTTGTGGATTCGCACGCTTAAACGAACTCAAAAATAGACACAAGGATTTGGATGGACACAACAAAGGCGGAGAGAATGGTAGGGTAGTGGAAGGAGGACGAAGCATGTCAAGCTCTTTTCATATAGGGAGCCAGGAGCCGAGTCTAAGAGCCAAGAGCCAGAGTATAGGAATCGGAACCAGAGCTAAAAAGCCGGAGGTTAACCAAAGAGTGAAGCGGAGCCAATATGAAACAGAGCCAAGGCCGAGCCGACAAATGAGCCAAGTCGACCAAGAGACAATGAAGGAGCCGATATGACAAATGAACCAAGCCGCTGAGCTAAGTTGAGCCGACCGAGAGCCGATGAAGAAGCTAAGCCGACCCAAAACGAGTTGCGGGTCGGAATTGAGAATTAAATTAAAATCGGTTATGAGATACGATTGAAATTTGATCATCTCTATCACGGGCAAGTGGCGGTCGTCTCAGTCACGAGATGGGTCACGGGCGGGCTGGAGACCATCGGTGGCCAAAGGCGAGCAGCAAAGCAGGTGGGCATTGCAGCTGGAGCTCAGGTCGAAGCCTTGGGCATTGCGGACGGGAGCTTGGCGTCGCACCAGGTTGTAGGCAAAGCTCCCATCAGCTAGAGCTTAGGAGCGAGAGACGTCGACCAGAGCTCGGGATTGAGAGCTTGATGATGCAAATGTCGCTAGTGTCTTCCTCCTTCCGGGAGAAGCCAGCGGCATGATGCGGTGTCGGCATACTGGAAGAGGCCGTCAGAGCGGATGACAAAGACCGCGGGTTGGGAAGAGGAGCCGCGGGCACCGCCGGCTGGGAAGAAGCTTGTGCGGTGTTGTGGAAAGAAGCTTGGTTACCTTGTCGGCGGTCTCTTGGGCCGGCGGGGCAAAAACGGCGGAGCCGAGCGATCCGAAAGCGATCGGCGGAGGTCCCTTCACAGGTAGTGATGAGGTCGACAGCGATGAGCAGTGGGGAGCGGCCTGGCGAACGGCGAACGTGCGGCCACCAGAGGGATGAGCGGCGGCCACGGGCAACTTGTGGCCACGGACGAGCGAAAGCCACAGAGGAGTCACCGAAGAGACGAGCAGGAATAGCTCGCACGGGAGAAGGTGGTGGATGGCGCAAGTGCAATGTAAACCCTATCCTAAACCTTGCTCGATACCATGTTATGAATATCACTTGTACTCATCGTGAAACCAATAGACCAGAATATATAGATAAACGAGTAAGTACAAAAGGAAAACCTATATAACACAATCATGTACACGATGGTATAAAAGAAAAACCTATATAAGGGTTTCCAATTGGGATTCAAATGTGCGGCACGTGAGAATCTCGTAGAATTCCCAGGGGATTATATTGTTTCGTGTGAAACTCTTGCATTTCCTCCTTGCCTTGTTGGTACATGAGAATTTAGTAGAATTCCGTGGCAATTATATTGTTAGCATTCCAAAGTCTGAACATATCCTTCAGCATGAGTGCAGGAATTCCGTGAGAATTTTATAAAAATTTCAAAAGAAGCATTTTATTTCATATATGAGTTGGCAAATATTCCAAATGCTTCAAACGGTCCTTTGGGTGTTGCACCCGTGGAGATTTTTATAAACGTTTTGCCCCTCTAACACCCGTCGACTTGTCCCATCATCGATCCAAGCTGCAGACGACATTGATCGCAAGCTTCTGCCAATCAATTTTCTCACATTTTCTCCCGCACTATCACTGGTTCTCACCGAGCAAAACCTTTTCATCTCACCCTTTAAAGCCTAACTGAGAGAACCATTCTTCTGCTCCAAGCTCATCATCTCCTTTTTACCCGATCACACCCCCTACCTCTCATTGAGCTGCCCAGAATGCCACTATGGTCTTTAATGATAGTGTGCATCCTCCGCCACGCTCTGCCGGGGACCACGCCTTTCCTAGTTAGCTAACTCCTTGACACTCGCATCACATTATACCATTTTGGTTCCCCTTCAATACTCCTCAATTAATTCGGTGATTTGTTCACTGTATTGTTGAGATCGCGTCTTCTTCCCTAACTCTAGTCGTTAGAGCCGCACCTGTGACACCACGGAGTGTCGTAACCTTATAAAATATGAATGTTGAAGGCAAAAACATTATGGAATGTGGAATTGGAGGTTGAAACCATACGGTATGAGGTTTATTCGCGTTTCCGGGCTGTTTTCGGGAGTTTGGGCCTCTCCGGGGAAGTTCGGGCCCAAGGAGGATGTGTCGTGGGCCTTGGTGGGAGGATTTTTGGGCCCATGAGGGAGGGGAAGACAGGTTATCCTGCCTTGGGGGCGTCCTCCCCCTGCCCACATGCGCCCCCTCAACCCTAGCCGCCTCTACCTCTCCCCCATGCGCCTCCACCTCTCCCCCATGCGCCTCCACCTCTCCCCTCTCCTCTCCACCCCCTTGCTGCCCTAGGGGAGATCCCCACGTCTCTACCCTGCTGTCCTCTCCGTTGGGAGGCTCCGCGACGAGGAGATCCGGCGGAATCGGCGCGAGGAAGGAGATTGCGCGAACCGGGAGAAGATCCGTTGGGTTTTCGTTCGTCGGGCGAAGGTATGGCCACGGGGATCCTTGGGGTTGGTCTAGGATCTGTTCTAAGGGTTAATATCATATTTTTAGATCAATTGTGGTGCTGTAATTGGGTAGATTAGATGTGTCGGCGTACTAGCCAACAGGCACCTCCGAATCGGGTGCTTATGAGGTTCAGACGGGGGGCTTTCGGGGCAATTGCCAGGGAAAGGAAGAAGATGACGGGAGTACCGGGAAGCTCAGGGGAACGAAAGGGAGGGGGTGCAAGAACTTTTTTACCCAGGTTTGGGCCCTCCGGAGAGTAATAGCCCTAGTCCTGCTTTTCTTGTTATTGCTTGTGTTCTAGCTTGAGAGGATGAAAACCTACTAACAATGGATCGAACCCCTTCTCCCATGCCCCCCGGCTCCCTTTTATACTTGGGCTGGCGGGGGCGCCTGGGAGACTTACACGACAAGGCATACTCATTACGCTGCCACGGGCGCATTTAATGCGCCCGTCACTGTTCTTGCATCCCATTAACGTCTGTCGCAGCCGTCACACCCCCGCCTCGGGCCCCACGTCCGCCAACGCCACCCGTTCCGTCAGGGGGTGAGGTGCTGCAGTGATGTCACACGTAATTAATGCACGCCTGGGGAAGACGCGCCGCCATACTGTATCCTCCACGCTTTGCATTTAATGCGCACGATTCACATTAAATGTCCTTGACCCGGTACTGCCGCCTCGAGGGTGGGCGCCAGGGGAGTGGCCAGCATGCCACGTGTCCTCTGGGCGACCACCTTGCTGGGCGCCCAGGGGCGTGGCTTAGTCGCCACGCGGCCCTGGACGACCACCCTGCTGGGCGCCCAGTGGTGCGGCCTGATCGCCGCCTGTCCACTGGGCGACCACCTAGCTGGGCGCCCAGTGGTGTGGCCTGATCGCCACCTGTCCACTGGTCATGATAATAAGAGTAGTGCCATGCAACTTGGTGCAATGGTTAATTTGTGTGCTTCGTTTCCTCATTTACTTCGTTTGGCTCATGAGATGGTTGGAATCTTTATTCTAGGCTTATACTGCTGCTAGAACCCTTGTTATTGATGATTTAGATGTCATTCTTTATACTATATCCTGTGATCATATTGTTGTTGCTTCAATTCATGGAAAAACAAAGGAGATGCTGCCGAAATTTTCGGTTTTAGCATTTACTCCTTTGCTATAATTTATCTTAGTTTATGGTATTTAGATGTTGTTTAGGCTATGTTTGGTAGCATTCAGGCATGCTAGATGCCAGGGTGTTACAGCACCGTTGCTCAGGTGGTTTCCCGCCTTAAACATAGTCCTTTCGAGCATCTCTATGGTCTCCTGAATCTCAACCTACCGCTATCCTTGCATTGCCGTTCTCCTCTCCCCTGTGAGTTTTAGACTTGAACATGGTCATTGGCCCACTCCTAGTCTTCCTTGGAACCTTATGTGCACCATGGTTGCAACATATTTTGGTCGCAGAGCTGCACCTAGCCTGCCGCTATCCCAGTTTCTCCATTGCCAGCCTTTCCCCACAGCTAACATCTGTTGCAAGTTGCCTGTGTAGGTACATGGATTTCCCAAGATGCTTCTGTGCAGTTCGTTCAACTTGTTTGAGCCATCTTCCGTGCCAATTTCTTTTTGCTTCTTCCTACTTCACTCTTCCTCACTGTCAACTCGACCCCAGCCACCCGTGTCATGTAGCTGCCACCAGGGTTCACAAAACCGACGAAAACCGCTCGAAATTCGCGGTTTTCGACCGTATCGGGCCGGTTCGAAAATCTAAACCGGTCGGTAAACCAGTTCAATTAAAAAAATAATTAAAAAAATAATTCAAAAAATTCAAAAAAATTGAAAAAATTTATGCGATGTAAACCGATCGAAAACCGGTGCAAACCGACCGATTTTTCGAAAAAACCGACGAAAATCGCTCTAAAAACCGATCGCCCAAAACATTCAACTCACCGATCGGGTTTTCGAGAAAACCGATGGGTTTTCGTTTTTTTTAAATTTGTTTTGAATGTTTTTTGTTCAAATGCTCGGTTTTGAAACTCTTCGGTTTCTAACGATTTTCCAGCGATTTTTGGCTCGATATTTTCGAATTTCCAATTTCGGTTTTCCATCGGTTTTTTCGATTTCGGTTTGGTTAACCCTGGCCGCCACCAATGACTTCATCATCAACTCCACGACTCTTTTTTGGCAATTTTGCCGCCAATCCTCATGCTGTTCCCCACCGACAAGCCCAGCTAGAGACCTCCGCTGCTCTCCTTGTTTCTTTCTTCTTTTATCTCATTCTATCTCTCTCTCTACATCTAGGGTCCACGTGTCAGTCGTTTAAATTGTAGTTAAAAAATAATTAATGTAATTAGTAATTAACGTGAGTATGATTGGTGGGACCCCTCTTAGTTTTGCTATTAAATCCAATTTAAAGTCGTGTGAGTATGACAGGTAGGACCCATTCGAGAAAAATGAGTAAACATAATAAAAATCTAATAAGTGGACCGCACTGTTAAATAAATCCAAAAAAATAGAAAAATTGTTATTAATTCTGTAGGAATAAGTTTTCCCCTAGGAAAGCGTAACTCTGAGAAATATGCTTTCGATGTCACTCTTAGCATAGTATTTTCTCTTTTATTTCTTTTTGAATTTCCAACCAAGTTATATTCAAATACACATAACTTTTGCTTTCCAACTCCAAATTTTGTGAAACCAATCTCTAATTTTTTTATAAAATCGTGAGCTTTCATAATCTCAAAAAAATATTTTGATTTGCTCACCGTTTGAATTTCTTTGGCTCTAATTGCACTATTCAATGTTTCGCATGTAGATACCAACATCCCGAAAAATCCCATCGATGACCCAGAGCAAGGCAACACCCCTTTTGATCATGTTGATCCCCATATTTTACTATTATGTATGTTGTGTTCAAATCTACTATACATGCGAGTTTTTCCAGTAAAAATCGCTATGTTAATGGGAATGGTAGATATGTCCAATTGTTGCATATACCCTACCTTGATAAATTGATACACCACAATGACACCTTAGTAACTATTATCAACTGCTCGAATAATTATATGTGCAAAACTGGAATAGACGTATGATAGATGCTTAGCCTTGCTTATAATGATATCACTTATACTGGATAGACTGTCAAAATGTTCAAATGGGAATTGTTCAATGTATGGTCCAAAGATGATACCTCTGTTATTTTGGCTATGAAATAAAATGAAAAACATGTGTCCGAGATGTAGTTATGTATTTGTCTTGCCCGAATCACTAAGGACAGAGTCTATAGTGTAGTTAGTTCCAAGAACTAATGTACAAACCGCATGTGCCTTTTATAGGAAGGCTCTAGCATAATAAGTTGTTGTAGTCTAGCAACAAAACCATACGTGGTAGTTGATAGGTGAAAATGGGTTTGTGCAAGCATAGAGGGTGTACTAGCTCCCGGCTTGTAGGGACCTTGTTGGGTAAGCGTGGTGTCCCCAGCACAACATTGGAGCTCTTGAGATGTTGAAGGGGTACTCTTTATCCTAAAGAGGGTAACGATTGGTGCTTTGTTGTTAGAACCAGCAATATAAAGCTTTGTCATAAGCTCTAAAATTGGGTACTGATGGTATCGCGTGATGTGTATCTATATGATGGTATAATTATGTTATGTGGGTAAAGTTGTATGGCTTCTACAGAGTATATGAATCTATTTTAAATAGCTGTATAGCTGTGTCCCCGATTACAGACGACTTGGTGAATCCTCTTCTATAGTTGCCTTTACTCTTTTTTTTTTTAAAAAAAAATGGTAATGGGAATATATGGATGAAAAATCCATGTATGAATTGTCCGGCAAAAAAAGTTTTGCCGTGGTTTAATATTTATGGTAGCATGCCATGTGTTTATATTACATATGCTTTATCATTACTTGCTATCAATTGTCAAATGCTATTGCAACTTTCTGTTTGTAATCCACTATTTGATATTGTGAAAGAAAGCTTGCTTTAAGCAAAAATATGAAAACATAGTAGGATAGCCACTAATTTGACATAGCCTTGCATACTATATTTATTTAAAAGTCTTGCAGAGTACGAATTTCGTACTCAACTGTTGCTTGTTGAACATATTCAGAAGATGTGGAAGATGATCAGATGCACGATTACCATTACGCTGCAGGTTATGGTGATGAGGATGTCAATTTCTAATATCTCATCCAATCGGTTGCCTATAGGGATGTGATCGGATCGGATACGGTCGAATATCGTCCTATTCGTATCCGTATCCGTTTTTTTTATCGAATACAGAATCGAATACGAATAGTGCTGAATACAGAATCGAATACGAATTATACATGATAATATCGGTTACGAATACAAATCAAATACGGATCGGAATTAACATGTATACGAATAATATTAGTCGGATATTTTAAAATCCAATTTTAGTTTTTTTTTTCCAAAATCGGTCCAAATTTAAATTCAAAATTAGGAATTTAAAAAAAAATAAAATGTCAAAAATTACAAAATTTGTGCACGAATATTATTAAATTAGTCCAAATTCAAAATTTCTAAATTTAAATTGAAAATTAGGAGAAAGATCAATAAAAAATTTGAGAATTTCATTAAATTTCAACTGTTATTTAAAAATAAATTACATTTAAATTTTGTTTTTAATGCACCATCAATTTTATTTAATCTACTATGAAAACTACTCAAATTTATAAGTAGTGGTCTCTAGTGGATAGTGATAGTCTAATAGACCTTCAGTGTCAAATTCGTCATTGATGAATGATGAATGATGATCGTCTGAACTCAACAATTGGCAAACATCAAACATAATCATTCTTTAGAAGAAAACATAGCCAGTTAGCCACATAGATATAACTACATAGCATAAGTACATATGAGTATATGACATCCATGTCTGGTCATCCATATTCCACAAACCACAATTCCACATGTATGTAACATTGCAACAGTTACATGTTGTCATGGTCTCATCTCTGATCTCATGGACATGGTTCAAGTTATTTGGATAATATCTGTATGTCATATTCGGATATTATCCGAACAAAAACCCAGATATTCCGTATCCGTCGGATAATCAGTGTTCCATATCCGTATTCGTATCCATATAAATTATCTGTATCCATATCCTTATCCGAGAAATCAACTGGATATCTGTGAAACTATCCAAATCATCATCCAAATCAATTCGGTCGGTCGGTCGGTCGAAAACTATCCGTACCAGTTCCATCCCTAGTTGCCTATGGGCGGGCTAGGCATGCTCACTTGACCCCACCATTTATTGCTATCATTTCCGCTTTGCTCTTTTACTATGTAATATTATTTGGCCAGTTGGCCCCTTCGTTGTCCAACTAGTCATGTGAGAATTAATTTCAGATGCTTATCACTAAACATTATTGAACTTCTCATTGTATGTCAATGTTGAATTTGTGTGCTAGCGACTGATCGTGAGACTATCATAGAAGACACATATGATACGGAAAGTTAGTTTCTGGGTCCAACATTGTCATTTGCTATGCCATGATCATTTTTCACCCCTAGGACAGATAATTATTAGTTGGTTCCAAGTAAAATACCAGTGATGGTTGGTATAGAACGTGTTAGTATGCTTAGACATGTAACAAATAATTGGTATCATTTAGATGTGCAAATTCAAAATTGATTAATTGTCTATGGAACATTTTTATGAAAAATTGTGTCATATGTTGTCACATGATGATGATGTTGATGGCATGCGTTATCAACTGGGGTGATAAATGATTTAGATTGAAGCAAGTGGTAAGAGACTATATGCCATGGTGCGCATGTGTGATACTGGGTTAATGATTATGTGTGAATCAATTGATAATGGTTACTATGAATAATTAGAAGTCTTGCATCGGTCAATTAAGGACATTCATCCTGTTGCGGCGAGGAAGAGAGAGACGATGGAGGAGGAAGGGGGTCGAGTGAGGGGACCAACCTGGTGCGGCGGTGGCATATATCCTGTTCGGCTGCACACATGAGAGAGGGAGAGGAAGAAACAGTGGTTATTCTCAATTTAGAGCAATGTTATTCTCAATTGATTCCAACACAACATACCCTTAAAAGTTGCATTAGATTTGTACTTCTACTTTCTACCGACATACTCAGGAAGATAATGTGAAACAGTAAATCCAACATATCTACATGGAACACTTGTGAGCTGAACGCTTCTCTTGCGCCGCAGAAAGTTGGTTATTAAACTCACTAATTTCATAGCAGAGATGGGAATCAAATTCTATGAGTTCAATCTATTTATCAAAAATTACAAGATCATATAGATATTTTGCAGCACAAAAATGCTATATAATTTTCCTCTTTGCCAAATGGTCAAGCATATTGCAGAGAATGATCGAGCTCGATTATCAATCATGGATAACTTAGTGCTCTGATTCCCAAGTGACGACCAATATGTTAAAAACTGTAGAAATAGAACGAAAAAATATTTCTTTACTTGTAGGTGAGTCCTAGTAGTATTGGCTATATAATCCATGTATTGCACCATGTAATTTTTAGATTATCGAATATGAATTTAGTTTTATTTGCCATGACATATATCTTTTGAGGTGAATCCCGGTGTTGTTTTTTTTAGCACGGATTGGAACTTGGAGTTACTGGATCGCGTTTGGTACGGATCAATTGGTAACTAACAGGGCAGCTCATACCAACTGGTATAGACAAATAAGAGAGTAGAACGAGATAATTAAGAATGCACGCAAATAACCTAAATACATATCCGGGCAGCATTAGCATCCTGCTGCATCAATCACACACAAACTCTCTGTTTAGTCTTTTGCAAGCAACACTCTCACACCATGGGGTTCTCTTATGTGACTGAGACACACACCAAAGGCATAGCTGGCCCTCTTATTTCAAGCACACATATAATTAACCACAATCCAAACCAAAATACATGGTCGATTAGTCTCCAAAGAGACGCACACAAATTAGCATAGTTTTGAACACACCAGCTTGGTGGATGCACGGTAGCATGTGCCAAACACCAATTATTCTTTTGAAAACACACCAACTTGGCAAGCAAACGGTTGAACCGTTGCGGCCATGGAAGCAGTAGAAAGCTGCAGTAGGTCATCTGTATTTCCACCAGCAAACCTATAGAGGTAAAAAGCAGAATTAAATGTGAAGACAACTGAATAGATGAGCAGATTAATGAATTTAGTACACAGTGAGATTAGATTGTTGATATACATATTATGTGTGTAGAGATTGCTGCACATATTTAGATAGGATCTATTGAGGTTACCGTATAGGATACATACATAAAAGAAAGAAAAAAAACAAGGGAGGGAAGGTGTGTATATATATATATACCTGAGCAGTTATACGCAGATATTTACACAGGATCTATTGAGGTTCACCGGAGAACTGAGCCTCTACGCAAGGCCTTTTTGTAGTACAGCGAGTGGCATGGCTTGAAGAAGGATGGGCCATGGCCGACGTCCTCCCCATCCCACTCCAGCTTCTCCCACCAGTCCTTTTCACAGTCCACAGTAGGGCGGCAGTGTCGATGGTGATGATCGATGGCCGGCAGGCGCCTAAGGCTCCAGCATCCTCTGATTTTGACCGTCTCGAGCATGGGTGCAAATATGTTGGCCTCACATATGTGTTGCAGACTGGGGAGCTCATGCAGGTAGATGTGCTTTAGCTTTGGGAATTCCAGGACAACTTTTCGACGGTCGGTAGCTATTTTGTTTAGAAACTCTGCCTCCATGGGGAAGATCTGCCTGAGATCACCACAGTAGACGATGTGGAGGGTCTCCAAGTTGGGAAGATACGAGTTCAGGACAGCGGGAGGACAAATAGGAGCCTGGGGCAGGAGTGCAGGTGTATGCTCCGCAGCTTCGCAAAGGTTCTATTGTCTATAACAGGGCTCGTCCTTCCTTTGCTCCAAATGCAGTGGGCCATCGGGAGATCAGTCGCCCAAAAGGTCTCCAGTTCTTCAAAGTAGTAGAAGTTATGGTAGTTAGTGGTGAAGACATTGTGCAGCTCGGGGCATCTCTCGACGCGGCACGTCTTGAGACGATCCCATGTAAATTTATCCTCTGCTGTGGACATCATGCGTTGGGGGATGACAGTGGTGATGGAAGAATTGTCATGCACGTGCAACGAATCGACCCTGTTCATCATGAAGATGATAGCCTCGATTCCTTGTAAGCTCTCCACATTAGTGTTGGTGATTCCCTCACCAATCTCCAGATGGCTGTCCAATGGCTGAAACTGCGGGGCAGTGCTGTTTGATTACACAACAGAAAGGCGGTGAAGAAAAGCTAAAGGTGCACCGGGTGAGTTTGATTACACACAGTTTCTCTGCGTGTTGAAACATGTTATTGGGTAGTGATGATACTAGATGATCGGATTCACTTTTGATTGCCAAGAAAAATGATGAAGTTTCTGGCCGTACTATTGATATACTTATCTGCCCTTGACTATTGGAGTATTTAATTGTGGAAACCCAACGATTTCGAGGAGTCAGAAGTTGATAACCAAAATCGGGCAAGTTATTAGATGAATAGTCCTCTAGTATAATCTCTTTATGCAGAGCAGCAGCAATCTCCCATGCTTCATCTTCGTCTTCATGTCGTATAATCCCATCACAAACCCAATAGCTGGAAGCATGGGTAGCCCAGTTGTAGCCCATGATGTGGCCCCGCTCATAATTCAACGACAAGAGATACAAGCAACACTGTGCAGCTATTTCTGTGGTGATGCCAGGCTTATGTGTGTATCGAGCAATTTCTCTAGCCTTCGCTAGCAGTAAAGCATAAACATCCTGTCGATCCCGAGAATAAAAACCCGCATAAATGCGAAGATGTGAATAATCCAGTCTTTCTTGTATTTCTGGGTTGAGCCGAAGCCTCCCTCTGAAGGGAGGAACGCCAAAATTGTTCAAATCAATTGTGCGGTTGCTCCCATTATGAAATACCACTAAATATCTTTTGTCTAGTAGTGCTCGAAGGATCTCCCTTGTGACATCCCATATCTCAGCTTTGGAGCCTTCGTCCACCCCGCTAAAATCGTCCTCCTCGTCTGCCTATCGAAAACCTCTGCGATTACCCTCTGGAGTGTTCTTCGGCTTTTCCACCTGGAGCAATCGACGTGGATGATCCTGTCGAATGTCTTCCTCAAAGACGGCGGAGGGTCCTCGGCTATGGCTCTAAGCACCGCAGAAGCTCACCTCTAGATAGGGATTATCGCTTGTACCGCTGCCTCGACGTTGTCCGCAGTAAACCCCTGCATGAATTGATGGCAGTTAGTCGAGATCACCTCACGTGGGTAAAAGTTTTGATTAAAAAAAAAGTAGGCTGGCAAAAAAAAGCCATAAGTAGTGATGGGTGGAGCATGCATAAAAGGGTCATATGCGCCAAATTGTTGTGTTTGTTATGTTTTGATCAGGAACATCAGATTGGGTATTTAAGCCTGCTCGCGAGTACAGAAGCTCACCAACTACACGGGGTTCACAATTTCGAAATCAAAATGTATAGTTCCGTAGTCCATGATGTTTAGCATTCCAAAGTCTGAACAGACCATTCACGCATGAGTGTAGGAATTCCGTGAGAATTCTATAAAAATTTCAAAAGAAGCATTTCATTTCATATATGAATCGGTAAATATTCCAATGCTCCAAACGGTCCTTTGGGTGTTACGCCCGCGAAGATTGACTTCGTCGCCTACTGTTTTGACTCTCTGACACCCGTCACCTTGTACCCTATTCCAAGCCACAGACAGCATCGACCGCAAGCTTCTATCACTGTCGCTAGTTCTCGCCGAGCAAAGCCTCTTCATGTCACCCTTTAAAGCCTAATCGAGAACACCATTCTTCTTATCCAAGCTCATTGTCTCCTTTTTGCCTGATCATAGCCCCTACCTCTCATTGAGCTGCTCGGAATGCCACTGTCATTTTTAATGATTGTGCGCACCCTCCGCCATGCTATGCCGGGGACCATGCCCTTTTGGGTGAGCTAACTCCTTGACACTCACAACACGTTAAGCTATTTTGGTTCCCCTTCGATACCCCTCAACCATTTCAAGGATTTGTTTATAGCCTGTTTGGTTGCCTTCTCAACTCAGCCAGGCTGTATGAGTGGAGCCAGGCTGGTGGGAGCCAGGCTGAGTGGATGCAAGGAGATGTTGTTTGGTTGCCTGTATGAGTGGAGCCAGGCTGACAGGAGGTGCTATTTGGTTGCTTGTATGAGTGGAGCCAGGCTGACAAGAGATGTTGTTTGGTTCATTGTATGAGCTGATGCAGGCTGACAAGAGAACGTGTTGTAACACCCCGGTTTGTAATATGCCCGAATGCTACCAAACATAGACTAAGCAACCTCTAAATACCATAATTACAAGTAAATTACAGCAAAGGAGCAAATGCTAATACCAAAAATTTCGGCAGCATCTCCTTTGTTTTTCCATGAATTGAAGCAACAATAATATTAACATGTCAAGATAGCATAATGAACGATAGCAATAACATGACCAATCGGAAATTCAACCTCCATACAACTAAAGATATAAGTCTATCCGTCATATGTCAAATATGGCCTAATCATTTACTCATGATAACCAACGAAGCATCAAAACCACAATTTCGTTCAGTGAATTAACCATCACAACTAAAGGAGAGAACATGTCATTGTTTATTTGTGTGATGCTAAGTGATGACGTGTGACTAGCTCCCTTTTCCGCATGCCGGTTTCATGGTACCTAAGAAAAACACATAAACACAAGCGTGAGTTCATCACTCAGCAAGTATATTGCAATGGAACAAGAAAATACATTCCAATACCTTCATCACCACTTTTCACATACGACATCATACACATCTCATATTCATAGTGTAAGCATATCATTGACATCATCATATATCATCATCATTTAACATCCTCATATAATGCAATGCAATGCAATGCAATGCAATGCGATGCACATATCTCCTAGAAACTCATACCGGTATGGTTGAGTACACACCCGTCGGTGTGCACCCTCTCCCCCCTTCCATCCCGAAGATGGAGGGTGCCTACTCCTCGCTTCCATACACCGCGGTGGATGGAATCACGATGTAGGACTTACTCATTGGCTCTCCGGAATAGTCATAACTTTCTCACCGACCTTCCCCGGACTAGTTATGACTTTCTCACCGCCCGGGCCATGTATCATGCCATGTATGCAAATATGCCAACATCATAAATAACTTTGTACATTAACACATGGCATCATAACATAATAAGCATATTCATCATATCAATGGCAAACATTAAAGCATGGCATGTGAACATATCATATATTCAATTTCAACTCAACAAAACTAGCAAACTACAACCCGCTACCCATTCCAATACACTTGCCTCAACCACGGGCGACGGATTGGCGAGACATAGAGGGCACCCCCGGGGTCACAACACCTGCACATAGGCACCACACACTCAAAATCATGCCCACAAAACAATACGCAAACACTCTTCTACCCCGACTTCGCAAACTACCCGCACAACCCAAAAACAGAGGTTCTGTCCTGTCGGGATAGCAGACTTGCAACGAGCATAACTCGGGTTCTACGACTTCGAATCGATTAAACAAGTACATCCTCGCGTAGATTAGGAAATTTCCTAACTTTTTCTAAGTATATGGAAAAGCTGATTCAGACTCTAAAGTTGTTTAATCTACAAAATACCGTGATCTGTTCCAATCACGTCACAGTTTTTAACACGTTCGGTAAAACGAGCATAACTTTCAAACGGCTGGGCGTAATTCGACGTTCTTTATACCCACTGAAAGGTATTGAAATTACCTACAACTTCTTCAACAGGCGGCCGACCAAATTCCGAATCTAAAATGGCGAAAACCCAAACCCTAGGTCGACTGCTCAATTTGCCCGAAACAGAGAACGTGGCAACTCTAGTTTTCTCCCAAATCTACCCATAGACAGCACCACCACTTGATCTAAAAACATGAAATCGACCTCTAGAACAGCACCTAGACCCAACCCATAGATCACCAGTGCCATACCTTCGCCCGACGAACGAAAACCCAACGGATCTCCTCCCGGTTCGCGCGATCTCCTTCCTTGCTTCCAAATCCACCGGATCTCCTCGTCGCGGAGCGCTCCAATGGACGGATCTGCGGGGTGGTGAGGTGGAGAACTCCCCTAGGGGCAGCAAGGGAGGTGGAGAGGGGAGGAGAGGGGTGGTGGCGCCATGGGGGAAGATGGAGAGGAAGGGGAAGGGTGGAGGCGCATGGGGGGGGGCTAGGGGTGGCGGCTAGGGTTGTGAGAGGGAGTGGGGGGCGCACCAATGGGTGGGGGCCAGATTTGGCTGCCCAAAAGTCCCCCCCTTGGTCCCAAACCCTTCCACCGGAGGCCCAACTCAACCCCCAAGGTCCAAAGTCCCCCGGAAAGGCCCAAACACCCGAAAACGGCCCAAAAACACGCTATAAACGGCATAACGTAAAGTTTTAACCTCCATTTTCACATTTTATAAAGTTTTTGACCTCAACATTCACATTTTATAAGATACGACACTCCGTGGTGTCACACGTGTTTGGTTCAGGAATGCGCAATGACGAAGGGAGAGAAATGATTCTGTTCTCTCACTTATTTTGCACGACAAAGGTGTATTCCGACCAATAGAGATATAAACTAATTTTTTATTTTCATGGTGTAAATCCGAATTTCCTCAATGTTGACGAGAAAAGTTCATAGCAACTGGTTGGTTTTTTTCAACTAATGCCATCTCAGTCACAAGATATTGGTGCTCTATACAGACAATAACAGCAATATTTGCTCTTTCAATTTTTAGCTGAATGTATTGCATCTGTTGTTGGTATCTTACTACTTTTGTGATCGTTTAGTATTGCTGTTTGCCAGACTAGTCATACAAGCTTCTTGTGCTCTAATATAGTTTATAAATAGTTGTCGTTTGAATTCAGGGTGCTTCTGAAGCTCTTTTCCTTAGAAGTGCATTCAAGAGTGTCATTTTCAGAGTAACTGAAAATGCTAAAAGAGAATTGCAGTCTCCACAATCTGACAAAACAAAATGAACAAACACCCCATGTTCAACTTCTACACTTGCCAGGCAGAAAATTAGACAGGTGCTCCATTTGTTGCCTGCATCATTCTAGCTTTAGCTTGAATCTATTCTACCACCTGCTTCACATAATAAGTTTCCTTCGTCAGCTTTGCATATCCATCTAACAAATAAAATCAAAACAAGGATTACCAAACAGGCTGTACTGAACTGGATACATGGCATGCAAAAAATAAAATATGTATATGGAGATGTCAAAATGTTTGATGCAGACTGCTTTAAAATGAATATAGTTTATGGCAATTGATGAAAATCCTGGCATTAGAATACAGATCACACAAATTGGCCCTTTCATTAAGGATGTTGGCCCTTTTATGTCAAGTAACGAAGTAAACTACACAGCCAAGCACAAGCGGTCTGCATTAAGGATGTTGCACTAGAAATTGGCCCTTTCGTAAGAATACAAATCACACAAATATTCAAGTAATGAAGGAAACATAAAGGCATGTTGCACACAAATACAGATCGCACAAATACAGATCACACAAATATTCAAGTAATGAAGGAAACATAAAGGCATGTTGCACACAAATACAGATCGCATGAATACAGATCACACAAATATTCCTCGTGCTGTTGTACCAGAAATTGGCCCTTTCATTAGAATACAAATCACACAAATAAATTTTACCAAAAGATATGCAAAACAGAAATACCTCAGTTGGCGACGGGCAGAGACGAGTCAACATGAATTGCAGTCTCCACAATCTGACAAAAAAATGCACAATGTAACGTATCAACATGCTTAAACGATGTACTAGATATGAATGGCTCAACTGATAATGTGGTAAATTAATCCGTTAATGACACTGGTGCAGAGGACACTGAATCAGTAGGGTCGGAGAGCTTACAGCAGGAATGCACGAGAGACTCGTCGTCAGAGTGCAGCTCCAGGACGGAGACTGGGCTGAGCTGCCGCGACGAGTTCACCTCCATGTCGGTTCTCCACCTCGCCCGCTCATCGTCGACGTCATCATCGTCTAACTTCATGGCACGAGCATCGCACTCGTCGCTATCGCCGCCGGACCACCGCAGCTGGTGGAACTCACGGTCGGCACCGCCGCCAGGGAAGCAGCCACCGCCAAGATTCTCCCAAAGCAGAACCCTCCTCATGGCCTTGCTGCACAGCACCTTGCTCAGGGCGCACCTCAGGCCTTGCTGCACAGCACCTTGCTCAGACGCGCGGGGTTCGGAGACGGGCGGAGACGTCTGGAGGGCGGAGACAACCGGCTGGAGGGCGGAGACACGCGGGGGTCGGAGATAGCTGGAGGCACGCGCAGCGGTGTGGAGGGCGTGGGGGAGAAACCCTCAGATATGAGGAGCGCGTGGTGGTGTGAGCGAGCGGAGGCGACCGGCTGGAGGCGCGCGCGGTGGCGTGGAGGGTGAGCGGAGAAGCGCCGGGGGGGTGGAGACGGGTGGAGAAGCGCCGACAGAGAGGAGGCGTGGGGGAGATGGATTCCGTGCGAGATGAGGCGTGGGGAAGATGGGCATCTACGAAGCTGCAGCCGTGCGAGATGAGGCGCATCTGCGGAGCCAGGCCCGCTGGAAACGCCGAAAATTTTCGTTTCAGTGGGGCCTGGCTCTGGGAGCAAGTTGCATCGGCAAGGCCAGGTCTAGTGGCCTGAGAAGCCAACCAAACAGTAGAATATTGCATTCTCAGAGCCAATTCTCTCCACATGCAGCCAACCAAACAGGCCATTAGTGTATCCCTGGCATCGCGTCTTCTTTCCTAACTCTAATCACCAGAGCCGCACCACTACCTAGGTGGTTTCCCCCCTTAAACATGGTCCTTTTGAGCATCTCTATGGTCTCTTGAATCTCATAGTGCGGTCGTTTGCAGCTCAAGCCCTCGGCATTGCCCTGCCCCTGTGAAGCTTGCCACCGCCAACCTCGCATTGCCATTCTCCTCTCTCCGGTGAGCTTTAGACTTGAACATGGTCATTTACTCACTCCTAGTATTCCCTAGAACCTTATGTGGGGGCTCCGGTCTTAGATTAGCGATAAAGACTCTTACTGTTGCATCGGGCTAGATAATGATTGTAACATCCTCATATTTATAAAAAGTACAAAAAAATCAAATATTAAAATGTGAATTTGATTTATTATTATCTTTCTGCAAATTTAAAAGCTTTTGTTAAAAGATAATTAAATTCCTGAAATTAGAGAAGGAAAAAGTTATAGAAGAAAATGGTAAGAAGATAAAATAAACCAATTTCCATTTACTGATTAAAAGTAATCATTACAAAGGATCGAACTGCAACACAAGTTTTATTGATACACCGTAATTCACGTTTACAATACATAGGAAATACAAAGACCCTTACAAAGACATACAACAATTATCTGGAATACAACTCAATACAATCATTCGATTACATGTCCAAATACAATTACATAACTATATCCCAAAAAGTAGATTACAAATTTATAAACTACGACTTCCATGCTGACTATACCTGCATTGTTCTGCATTGTTAGATCTGCATAATCAACTGCATCTGTATAAGTCTGGGAATAAAATAAATGCATTAAATTAGATACAATAAATGCAAAAAAAGAAAGAATTGCCGTCAGCTAAGATTGAATCGCTCAGTAAGGTACCCTAGATTGTCCGGGGGCCAATCTGGCTCTTCTCGCGATTAGATTTTGCATCATTCGGCATTATACAAACCTGTTTAAGCCGTAGACGTGAATATTTAGAAATATCGCAAAGCAAAAATATTTTACCGTAGTAAAATAGTGAAACCTCATAAAGTAGGGTTAAAAGCCAAGCAACAGTGCCCACGGGACAACTCAGTCCATTCCAGAACCCACCGAAACCTCCAGGACCTTGAGGATGAGATAGGACAGTCCCCAGCCGAACTCCCCAGAACAAGCTAGCCGGCCAAGTCCAAAGGAAAGCACTAAAACCAGCCGACCATCCAAGCCACAGCAACATAAAGATAATTCTAACCTACTGTGCACTGACTAGATAATTAATACATGCACTCATCTCAGCCGCAAGATCAAGGGCCCATTCAAACCCTGTTAAACTTCCCTTACCACGGCTATAAAAGCCATGGTGAAGACTCCACAAAGCCAGCTACCTCCAGGATCACCATCCAACACAAATAGTAGGCAGCCACTAAGGACATAAACTCCATAAGCCTCACTACAAGAAATTACTCCCTGTGGTGCATAGTGTTAAGTTTCCAGGAGCAAGTCCCTGAACCTCAAACCCAAGGACTGAGCCCCCAAGCAAACCATTTTCAATAGCAAGAAGGGGGAAATCAAGCACTCAGCCATAGACTAACTTTTCCAAAACCAGGTATGCATGCATTTGTCTCCTTTTCAATAGAAACATATCATACCCAATTGGAATAAAAAGTAAACTAGAGATGAAAATAGGTAGTAAAAGATTTAAATGAGAAGGAATGGAATTAGTGTTCTCAGTTTATATGCATAACAAAATTACAAGGGTTTCGTCATATGTCCCCTTTGAATTGCAAGTACTCCCCGGCGTATTGCAAATCAAGGTCATCACTACGACGCCGTCCAACTTGTAAATTGGCTAATGCATAAATCATCATAGACCAAAGAGAATTAACCACTCGCAAGATATGGTATCAATTTCATCATTTACCATATAAATGAGTTATTAGAGAGCCTCTGTCATCATACTTTGTCTAAGTATTCAGAGACCTTTAGGCATAGCCTAGTATCAAATCATCGTTTTCTAAGCCAATCCATCCGTGAATAAAGTACCACCACAAATATTCGTAGATCATGATATTCAGATTTTCAGTTCATATATTTAGATCATGATCCATCAGTTTTTAATCAAAGCCATTAAGCAATCAATAGCGTCATAATCTTCATCTGCCTCGAAAACTAGTCAAGCGACTGCTAATATACCCTAAATCCATATTAGGGAATCATCTCGGGTCCTGACAAGTAACCAAATCATATAAGCAGATTATGCGTATAACCGATTTAGGATATATCGGCGCATAACACAAATAGTACTCACGATATCAGGACACTTACACATCAACAAATTAATAGAATCCAATACATGTTGTCCTCTATAGCTCAAAGGAATCCAACACATAGAAATACTAGTCACTTATTAACCAGAGTATATGTCTGGTTAGCACTATCTAATAACTAGTGCATCTAAAATGGGTAAGAACTATATGAGGTATTTACACTAAGGTTTAATATATGCATACAAACACTACTCTGAGCTTCATACATGCGGATCATCAGTATTCATTTCAGTGTCCAAATACACGCACTATACCAGTCCCACATACACAGTAGACAATCTAGATTGATCATGCATAAGAATAATCAATTCAATAAGCAGAGGCCGTTGTTAACCCATCCAAGTCATTAGATCATGCATCATCAATTACTCAGCTATCTTACCCTAATCCATGAGTCCAATTGGACCAAGAAATAATCGGTTTCTTCCCTTCAGTCCTAAACCAGAGCATCATCCTTAACATCTCAACCAGCAGAACCCATCCAAATTGGCAGATTGCAACTAAAGCAAAATTAAATCCCTTCCATTTTAATATAAAGAAGTAAGGAGAGGGGACTAGGGAGGAGAAATCAGCGGGGTCGAGGGCGCGGCTCTGCTGGTCTTGGTCGGCCAGAAGTCGCAGCAACTCCGGCTGGAGGTGCTGATGAAGGCGGCGGTAAAGAAGAACCGGCGGCGTGAAGCTGAAGCCCGCTCGGAGTGCGGGTCGACCGGAGCACGGAGCCAGATGACGCAGAGGAGAGACGGGCCAGAAATCGCGATGTTAGCCCTAGGGCGCGGCGACCAGGGCAGGATCAGGCCCGGAACGACCCAGAGGCGAACCAACCGAGGCCAAGCGGTCAGGGAGTGGACCGGCGAGCCGGCGGCGTCGGGGCAATCGGCCGAGTCGAAGAAGGCCAGGAGGAGGAGAATCGGGAAATGGGGGAAGATAGAGGAAGGCACTAGAAGAATGGAGCCCAGTCGGCAGAAAAAGATGAGGAAAAGAAAAGAGTAAGAAAAGAAAAGAGTAAGGAAGAAAGAAAAGGAAGGAAGAAATAAGGGAAAAGGAGAAAATAAGGAAAATAAAAAGGATAGTAAGAAAATAATAAAAATAATAATATATGACTATAGGAAAAGGAGTATTTGAATATGCAAAGGTTTTATATGATTGAGCCAGCTGGGTTAATACGCATGCTTACTTAATGTATCTGTACAGAGCGTAATCATAATCCTGTGAAAGCAAGCGTACATATAGAATTTGTTCAGAGTAATCCATAATTAGTTCCAGTCTATAAGTAAATTCCTAGATACATTATTCACTTAACTCTCAACTAACCCATGTTTTTTCTTGATAAATAAATCATAGACGCTAATATCTATAGATTCATCCTTGGAACACTCCTTAAGGCTCTACTATCTCATTTCATATAAAATTATTGATATTATATCATGCTTTGCATCTGAATCCTATTAAAGACATGACCCTACGAGAAGTGAATCCTGAGATTTGTAATATCGATGCATATGCATAAGTTGAATCATGTAAATTGTAGTTACTCTCACACTTGTTGTTTTATGAATTAATTAGTATTAGTACAAGCAGCTCCACACCCTGAAAATGAATTTTAGTATATTTAATCTTACAATCTTAGCTTCCTAAATTCGTAAAATAAAATGAAATAATTCATAAAGAATAAATGATGTGTGTTGTTCAACCCATACCGTTAATAACAATAAAGGTCGCAACGTAAGATATTATATACGCGCATGAAATCACAACCAACCATGCTTGTTTGATGTAATGTTTTATATCTGATTTTTCCATCTGATTTCCTTTTGCCCTTATTAAAAGTATTATCTGCTATTTGCTATCTTTTCCGCTATGCGACGTGTAGAATCCGACGTCTCGGACTTCGTCGTCAACAACTCCAAGAATCCAACTTCGGCTTCGTCACTGAAAACAACGGATAGCAAGGCAAGCACTCATGTAGATCCTATTTTCCTTTAACAAGAAGAATTAAAATAAAATTTGCATGCATATGCTATATTCTGTATACACTGCTATATTATGGGAGGAATGGTAGATATAACCTTCATTGATGGTTTTCCTTAATCAGTAGTGATAGATGAAACCCTAGATTGATGATGGATACACAAAATGGGTATATCCGATTATTACTGCATATGCTTAGCCCTGCTTTAGACTGGGAACACGAACGGATGGTTATACTGTTCGTGAGGAACTAAAATTGTTGGACATGATGAACATTAATCTTGAACCTGTTGGAATAATGTGGTTATTGACACTTTCTTTTTCTGGAAATAAAACTATGGTTTCGACGTGGGTGATTATTGGCAATAGCCGGATGTACATGTTTTAACGTGTACGTAGCTAGGGTGGAGTTATCGCCCATATCACTTTAAGGACCGAACGTAGTGTTGCATGATCCAAGTATAACCGTACATCCACAAGTACTGGACTGGGACAGTCTTAACTTATTAAATTTGTGACACCACGGAGTGTCGTAACCTCATTTAATGAGCATGATGAGGTCAAAAACATTATGAAATATGGAATTGGAGGTTGAAACCATATGGTATAAGGTTTAATTGCGTTTCTGGGCCGTTTCCGGGAGTTTGGGCCTTTTCGGGGGAGTTTGGGCCTAAAAGAAGGGGTTGTGGGCTTTGGTGGGATGGAGTATGAGTCCATTTAGGATTAGGAATCCTGTTTGGGGCTGGTAAGAGGAGCTTCCCCTGCCCCTTTATGCGCCCCCACCCACCCTTGTGCGCCCCCACACCTCCCCCTTGAGCCCTAGCCGCCCCACCCCTCCCTCTTCCCCTTTGGCCGTGCGCCCCCTCCCCCTTTGCCCCTTGGCTCCCCACCTCTCCACGACCTCTCCTCCACCCCTTGATGCCCTAGGGTAGCCTCCCCACCCCTGCACCTCAAAGATCCATCCGTTGGAGCGAGGAGCGAGGAGCGAGGAGCGATCCGGGAGGAGATCTATTGGGTTTTCGTGCGTCGGGCGAAGGTATGGACATGGGACTCCTTTGGGTTGGGCTAGGTACTGTTCTAAGGATCCTTATAATGTTTTTAGATCAATTGGTGGTGCTGGAATTGAGTAGATTAGATGAAATCTAGAAGTTGTCACGTTCTCTGTTTCGGACAGCATGAGCAGTCGACCTAGGGTTCGGTTTTTCGCCAATTTAGAGTCGGAATTTGGTCGTACGGGTGTTGAAGAAGTTGTAGGTAATTTCAATACCTTTCAGTGGGTATAAAGAACTTTAAATTCCGATCAGCTGTTTGAAAGTTATGGCTGTTTTACCGAGCGTGTTAAAATCTGTGACGTGATTGGAACAGATCTCGGTATTTTGTAGATTAAACAACTTTAAAGTCCGAATCAGTCTTTCCATATACTTAGAAAAAGTTAGGAAATTTCCTAAGCTACGCGAGGATGTACTCGTTTAATTGATTCGGTGTCCCAGAACTCAAGTTGTGCCTTTTGGAAGGCTGCTGTCCCGGAGGGACAGAACCTCTGTTTTTGGGTATTGCGAGTAGTTGGCAATGTCGGGGTAGATGAGGGTTTGCGTACTATTTTGTGGACATGATTGTGAGTGTGTGGTACCTATGTGCAGGTGGTGTGATCCCGGGAGTGCCTTCTACTTCCCGCCAATCCGTTGCCCGTGGTTGAGGCAAGTGTATTGTAATGTATAGCGATTTGTAGGTTTCTTGTTGAGACTAGATGAAATTGATTATATGATATGATCACTTGCCATGCTTTAATGATTGCCAATGATATGATGAGTATGCTTATTATGTTATGATGCCATGTGTTAATGTACAAGTTAATTATGATGTTGGCATATTTGCATAAATGGCATGTTACATGGCCCGGGCGGTGAGAAAGTCATAACTAGTCCGGGGAAGGTCGGTGAGAAAGTTATGACTATTCCGGAGAGCCAATGAGTAAGTCCTACATCGTGATTCCATCCACCGCGGTGTGGGGAAGCGAGGAGTAGGCACCCTCCATCTTCGGGATGGAAGGGGAGAGAGGGTGCATACCGACGGGTGTGTACTCAACCATACCGGTATGAGTTTCCAAGGAGATATGAGCATCGCATCGCATTGCATACATAATAATGATGATAATGATTTGTGAACATGAATGAGATGGTTTACATGATGTGAGATATTATTGCCATGTAATTGTTCTTGTTGTACCATTGCAATATGCTTGCTGAGTTTTGAACTCGCGCTTGTGTTTTCTTGTTGTTTTAGGTACCATGAGACCGGCATGCGGGGAAGGGAAATAGTCACACTTCGGCACGTAGCTTCACTCATTTGATTCCACAAGTCATTCAATTAGTCTTTGATAATAAACTGCGTGTGATGATTATTGCTTTAAGGTTTAGCTTTGCTATATGAGAGTCTTATTGTTCGTTTGACTCTTGGAGACATTAAATGTTTGAAACTAGACTTATTTTGTTGTTAAGTTTTTAATTATTGCTGTTTTAGTTGTCTCTCCTATTGCCATTTATTGCTATGTTGTTGTTGCTCCTTCAAATCATGTTAAAACAAAGGAGATGCTGCCGAAATCTAGGGTTTTAGCATTTACTCCTTTGCTGTAATTTACCTTAATTCATGGTTTTTAGATGTTGTTTAGCTTATGTTTGGTAGCATTCAGGCATATTAAATGCCGGGGTGTTACAGTTGGTATCAGAGCGGGCTGTAGGTCCTTGGAATATGTATTTTAGTATCATACCTTAGGTTGCAACTAAAATATGATGTGGAATAACTTAGAAACATGGCTTAGGTTCTAACTAAAACTTTGTCATAGGATAGCAACATTAAAACTTGCAAAAGTGGAACAAGTAATTTAAAATTTGACACACTTGGTTGCACAGTAGGATGGGGTTTTGGTTCATCATTGCATTGCGCTTGATTATTTAATGAAGATTATGTCTATGATAATGTTTGATCTTTGTTCTTGATCATATGATGTTGTGTTTATGGTTATGTGATCGGACGGTTGTCTGTCTGTAGCAGCCATGCCTAGGGGTAGAGGCCGTGGACGCCGTGGCCGTGGAGGCCAGGGGCGAGGTTCCCAGGGAGTTCTTGAGTGCATGGCGAGGTAGCGCTTCGCTCAATGCTCATGGGCCAGCGCAGGAGGAGCTCCCGGCGGCACAGTCAGGGGCTGAGGTACCCACCGCCAATGCGGATTTGGTTCAGGCTCTATAGAGGGAGATTTAGGAGCTGCGCCAGCAGTTGCGGGTAGCCCCTGCCGTTGTGCCTCCCCCTGCAGCAGCCCCAGTTGCTGCCCCCGCTATGCCGGAGCCGAGGATGAGTCTTCGGGAGTGGATGTTCCTCCGTCTTGACCCTTTTGACGGAACAGGCACGCCGATCCAGTCCGCAGATTGGCTGCGGTACATGGAGAGGCAGTTTGAGGTCCTAGAGTTGACCTCGGTCCAGAGGGCTTGCTTTGTGGCTTTTCAGCTGAAGGGCCAAGCTGATATCTTGTGGGAGGGGGTTCTGGCTGCTAGAGCCCCCGATCTTGGTCCGATCACCTGGGAGGACTTTATGGCTCGCTTCCGAGCCAAGTTCTACCCAGAGTCTTTCCTTGAGCGGATGGAGCATACTCGGCGACTCTTTCCCGAGGAAAGAGGTCGGTGGCGAGTATGAGGTGGAGTTCAACGGCGTGGTGCGCCGTCTTGGATGTGGCAAAACGATCGGGAGAAGGCGAGGAGGTTCTGTAGAGGCCTCAACCAGGAGTTCAGAGTTGTCATGGGGGCGACTGTCCCTCGTGACTTCTGCTCCGTGGTGGAGCAGGCGAAGGGCATGGAGCTCGAGTTGGAGCTCTCCCGGGATAGGCAAAACCCGGGTGGTTCAGGGGTTCCTGCGGCCCCAGGCGGGGGTTAGAAGAGGACCTTTGGTGGTGGTGGAGGTGGGTCATCTCAGCGACCTACCTTCAAGAAGTTCAAGGGGGGACAGGGCTCCTCCTCAGGGGCTAAGATGAGGCCGCCTCAGTCGTCTTCCTCGCGAGCGGCTGTTTGTCCTTTGCCTGGGCAGGGCATGATGTGTTTCAAGTGCGGTGGTGAGCACCGTGCTTCAGAGTGTAGTTGGACCGGGAGTTGCAACCACTGTGGCAAGCCCGGGCACATGGGACGAGTCTGCCGGATGAATCCCGGTAGCATCATGAAGTGGGAGACGGTGCCTTCTCCTCCCACTCCTGCGGCGTCTTCCAGAGGTTCGGGCACATGATGGCGGCTCCTGCTCCTCAGCCGCCCTTTGCGTGGGCACCACCAGCAGCGTACTGGTGCCCGTAGCCGTCTGCTCCTCCTCAGTTGCCTCCTCCGCCCCCAACTTTGTTGGGGCATCAGCCAGGAGTTGGGGCTCCTCCAGTCCCGGCGCCACCAGGAGTGTACGCCTTGCCGACCGCCGAGTCAGTCGGGCATCCAGAGGTGGTTTCAGGTACCTTACTTGTGGATTCAGTTGATGCCCTTGTTCTGTTTGATTCCGGAGCATTCTATTCCTTTGTGTCGTCTGAGTTTGCTAATAGAGCTAAGTTGGGAGTACAGCGGATCTCTGAGTCTGTGATAGTCAGTTCTCCTGGGGGTTTGATTGCTAGTTCTTTGGTTTGCCCCGGTTGCACCATTGCCTTTGATGATGAGGTTTTCTTTGCCAATCTTATGGTGATCCAGTTGGCTCCTTTTGATGTCATTTTGGGCATGGACTGGTTGCATCAGTACAGTGCCAAGATCTGTTGCTTTTGGAGGACGGTTACCTTGCAGGCCCCGTCAGGGGTATAGTTGACCTTTCAGGGTGGTATACCTTCCAGTTCCATCTTTGCTTTGGCTAGTCGGTTTTCTGGTCGCCGTTTGAGGCAGTTGGGGTTTCCTCATGACTTTGTCTGAGAAGCCATCTTCTTCAGTTTCCATTGAGGAGATTCCTGTAGTGAAGGAGTTTGCTGATGTGTTCCCTGATGAGTTGCCTGATCTACCTCCCGTGAGGAATGTGGAGTTTCGTATTGATCTTGTTCCTGGCACTCAACCTATTTCTATCACTCCATACCGCTTGGCTCGTCCTTTTCAAGACGAGTTGAAAAAGCAGTTGGAGGATCTGTTGGCCAAAGGCTTTATTCGGCGTAGCGTTTCGCCATGGGGAGCACCCGTCCTCTTCGTCTCGAAGAAGGATGGAAGTTGGCGCATGTGCATTGATTATCATGCTCTTAATCAAGTGACAGTCAAGAACAAGTATCCTTTGCCTCGCATTGAGGATCTGTTTGACCAACTGAAGGGAGCAAAGGTGTTCTCCAAGATTGATCTTCAGTCGGGGTATAATCAGATCCGTGTGAGGGAGCAGGACATTAAGAAGACTGCTTTCTCCACTAGGTATGGGCATTATGAATTTAAAGTTATGTCTTTTGGACTAACTAATGCTCATGCTGTCTTTATGGAGGCGATGAACAGTATGCTACACAAGTACCTTGATGAGTTTTTGGTAGTGTTCATCGATGACATTCTGGTTTACTCTAAATAAGAAGAGGAGCATGAGCAACATTTGAGGCTTGTGCTGAGCACCTTGAGGGAAAATCAGTTCTTTGCTAAGCTAAAAAAGTGCGAGTTCTGGATTTCAGAAGTGGGTTTTCTTGGCCACATCATCAATCCCGAGGGCATATCCGTAGATCCTAGCAAAGTCTTAGCCGTTTTGGATTGGAAGAGGCCTTCCAATGTCAAAGAGGTGCGTAGTTTCCTTGGGTTAGCTGGCTACTATCGGCGTTTTGTGCAGGATTTATCTATCATTGCCAAGCCACTTTCGCAGCTAACTCAGAAGGGGATGAAATTTCAGTGGACTGCAGAGTGTGAGCTCAGTTTCTGCACTTTGAAGGAGAAGTTAGTGACTGCTCCTGTTCTTACCCTTCCCGAGCCTGAGAAGCGCTTCACCGTTTATTCTGATGCTTCTCGTTTGGGACTTGGTTGTGTGCTCATGCAAGATGGCAAGGTGATTTCTTATGCATCGAGGCAGTTGAAAAAGCATGAGCAGAATTATCCCACGCATGATCTTGAGCTAGCCGCTGTGGTGTTTGCATTGAAGATATGGAGGCATTACCTGTATGGCGAGTCTTGTGATATCTTCACTGATCACAAGAGCCTCAAGTACATCTTTACTCAGAAAGATTTGAACTTGAGGCAGAGGAGGTGGCTGGAATTGATAAAGGATTATGACCTCACTATCCAGTACCATCCGGGTAAGGCAAATGTGGTGGCTGACGCCTCGATCGCAAGACAATGCCCCTGTCATTGATTGTCTTGTTGCTGATTTTGAGCGATTGGGAGTCTCCCTCGCTGCGGGGACCGTGGTGTGAGACTCAATTGATTCTTGAGTCAGCAATTCCCGAGCATGTGCGGGAGGCACAGCAGTGTGATCGTTTGCTCCAGCAGGTGAGGATGCGCCTGAGGATGGTAAGTCTGGAGACTTTACCGTTGATGATGCGGGAGCTTTGAGGTTTCAGGGTCGTCTGTGCGTACCTCAGAAATCCCAAGTGAAAGAGGACATTTTGAAAGAGGCTCATCGCACCCCGTACACGGTCCATCCTGGGGAGACCAAGATGTACAGGGACTTGAAGAAGAATTTCTGGTGGAAAAGGATGAGAGTGGATATTGCCAAGTATGTGGTGTCTTGTGGGATTTGTCAGAAGATCAAGGCCGAGCATAAGCGTCCTGCTGGTCTGTTGCAGCCATTGGAGATTCCTGTGTGGCCTTGGGATGACATCTCCATGGATTTCGTGGTTGGCCTACCTCGTACTCCACGAGGGAAGGATGCTGTTTGGGTTGTGGTGGACCGTCTCAGCAAGTTCGCTTATTTTATTCCTATCCGCACTACCAATTCAGCGAGCGATTTGGCTCCCATCTATGTGCGGGAGATTGTGAGATTGCATGGTGTACCCAAGACCAATATTTCTGATCGGGATGCGAAGTTTGTCTCTAAGTTTTGGGAGAGCTTACAGAGTGCTTTGGGTACACAGCTTCGCCTTAGTACCGCTTTCCACCCTCAGACAGATGGGCAGTCTGAGCGTACCATTCAGACTTTGGAGGATATGCTCAGGGCCTGTGTGATGGCTTGGAAAGGTAGCTGGGAAGATCATTTGCCATTGGCAGAGTTTGCTTATAATAACAGCTATCATTCCAGCATCCGGGCTGCTCCTTATGAGGTACTGTAAGGCCGGAAGTGCAGATCGCCGCTTTGTTGGGATGCGGTGGGTGAGAGGGCAGTTCTTGGACCGGATTGGGTTCAGCAGACTGTTGATCGCTTGGCGGAGTCTGTGAGAACCTTCTTGCGGCCTGAAGACAGAGCGCATAAAAGCTATGCTGATGTTAGGAGGTGAGATTTGGAGTTTGAGGTGGGTGATAGTGTACTCTTGCGAGTATCTCCCACCAAGGGTGTGGTTCGATTTGGCACCAAGGGAAAACTTAGTCCGAGGTATGTTGGGCCATTTCCTATCATCACCCGAGTTGGTAAGCTGGTTTATCGTCTGGAGCTACCGGAGTCAATGCAAGGTGTGCACAATGTGTTCCATGTCACGATGTTGAGGAAATACTTGCATGATCCGGAGCTGGTGGTTCCGTTGAAACCATTAGTGCTTGAGCAGGACCTCACCTTCGAGTCCCGTCCTGTGAAAATTCTGGGGACTTCGGAGCGAGTGATGAAGAATAGGACGCTCAAGTTTGTCAAAGTCTTGTGGTCACATCAAACCGAGAGAGAAGCGACTTGGGAGCTGGAGTCTCGCATGCGCGAGAAGTATCCCGAGCTTTTCGCCTCATGTATGTGATGTGAAACCTAGCTATCTTCGGTTTTGCTGGGTTGCGTTTTGATGCGTTTTAGATTCGAGGTCGAATCCTGTTGAAGGGGGGAAGAATGTGACACCACAGAGTGTCGTAACCTCATTTAATGAGCATGATGAGGTCAAAAACATTATGAAATATGGAATTGGAGGTTGAAACCATATGGTATGAGGTTTAATTGCGTTTCCGGGCCGTTTCCGGGAGTTTGGGCCTTTCCGGGGGAGTTTGGGCCTAAAAGAAGGGGTTGTGGGCTTTGGTGGGATGGAGTATGAGTCCATTTAGGATTAGGAATCCTGTTTGGGGCTGGTAAGAGGAGCTTCCCTGTAACACCCCAAAATTTTGCTTTTCTTAAATTCATGTGTGATTTGGCACTTTGGGGAATTTTTGGAATTTTCTGGAATTTATTTGGATTTATTTGGAATTTATTTGAATTTATTCCATTTTGAAATAATTAAAGAATTAAACTTTGCAAATAAAATTTTGTTGGAAATATTTTATTTGAGTCTAAAATGATCCAAAATATTTTCCAAAATTTTTCTGGAATTTTTCTGAGTCTTTTGCTATTTTTAATGAATTAAATGAATTACTGGGAATTATTTTAAATATTAAATCGCTGGAAAATCAATCGAATTAAATCTTGTTCATCCGATCGAAGTCGAACACGAGTCGGACTCGAGTCCGACCCGAGCCACGTGACTCGACCGAACCAGCTCTAAACCTAATCGATCCCAACCATCGGATTAAGATCCAACGGTCAGGATTTCCCCGTACCGCTTCGACCAGATCCGGCCCGGATCCGATCTCGCGCGCGCATCGTGGCCGCTGATCGTGCCACGTGGACGGCTGTCCATCGTCGTCTCCGCCCGAGTCCGAGCCGGACTCCGCCGCCGCCCGCCGTAGTGGGGAACTAGGTTTCCGTTTCCGCGAGCGAGGCTATTTAATGCCCGGATCACACCCCGAGGATCGCCTTGACCTTGCGCAGCCGTTGCCCTAGCCGTCGCCGCCGCAGTGTCCCTGACGCGCCCGCAATCGCTCGCCGGAGTCGTAGCACCCCTCCGCTGCGGTTCTGCTTGATTCCGCCGCCGTTCGCCGTCCCCTACCGTCACCGAGCACAGATCCGGACTCCTCGCTTTGAGACGCACCCTAGAGTGCCTTTCATCTCGTCGGAGAAGCCCCAAGGCGCCGTCGCCGTGGTCGCCTTCCCCAACTCCGGCGGAGCAGCGCCACCACAACGCCATCATCGCCCTCGAAGCACGTCAACCGTCCGATCGAAATCCAACGATCCAGGTGAGCCCACGTGCAACCAAAACCCTAAAACCTAGATCAGATCGGGACCGTTGGATCTAGATCCAACGGCCCACGATCACCGTGTACTTTATAACGGTGTTAGCCTAGGGTAGATCTGGACCGTCCGATCTAGATCGAACGGCCCGCGATCACCGTGTAGTTTTGAACGTGAACCCTAGATCCGATCCGTGTCGTCGGATTTCAAATCAACGGCACAGATCGTGCCCGCGTGTGCCTAAGCGGCGCCGCGCGTGGCGCGTGTCTCGACACGCAGCGGGGCCCGCGTGTCGGCCGGGACAACCGAACCGCACCATGGCGTCACCGCCGGCGTCATGGTGGAACCCGCATGTCGATGGCGTCACCGAGCACGATGACGTTAGTCCGGCGTCACCCGAGACCCCACTGCCGCTGACGCAAGCCGTGGACCGTGTCTCACAGACCCGAAGCCGAGCGTGGACCGAGTCCATGGACCGGTGGCGTCGACCAACCAATCACAGGATGACACGTGTCGGTGACGCAATAATTAATTTCGAAAAAGAAAATGATTTATTAATTCGAAATAATGATTTGATTTTGATTCAAACTTCAAACGCTTATAACTTTTGCGTTTCAACTCCGATTTGAGTGATTCAAATTTCTAAATTTGTATAAAATTGAGATCTACCTAAATATGAATTTTATTTAATTTTTGGACTAAAGTTTTTCTCTTTAAAATTATTTAATTGATTATTTAAACTTTAAATAATCATAACTTTTGCATTTTAACTCCAAATTTGACGATTCCAATTTCTAAAAATTCATAAAATTATGTTCTCTCTGTTTATGGATTTTATTTGGATGTTTGGACACTTTTTGCCTATTGTTTATTCGTGTATTTGCTATTTGCACGCTTTACGAGTAGACGTTGAAGTGCCGGAAGGATTCGAAGGAGAAGTATTGACTCAGGATCCAACTCAAGACCAAGAACAAGTACTTTTTGAAGGCAAGTTGTGCTTTGACCATGTTGATCCTATTTTGAAATCTATTTTGATTTAACCTATTGCATGCTAGTTCAATTAGAAAATACTTTATTTAAATATGGGGGATTAGATAAATACCAATTTGCTGTATGACACCTTGATTATTTAAATATGTGCCATGACCCTTGTCACCCTAGTTGTGGATTACTAGTTGGACATTATTAAATTGCCAACATGGGTTTTAGGCCGTTTGTAGTATCTTTGCTTAGGCACGCTTTCGTGCTCATGACATGATTTTGGACAATCAAATGCTAATATTGACTTAATGATATATTGAACCTGTTTTGAAAAGGTATCATGTGATGTTGATGGCACGTGGTGCATGGTAATCAAGCGGGGTTTGATAAATAGTTTTTCGGCCAGGGGCATGTGGCAAGAGTAATCAGGTGGGCAGTTGTGGCATTGGGGATGTTGATTTGGTTCTTGGGTAGTCTTGCCCTGGTCACCCTAAGGACTTAACCTTGCAAGCCTTTGAACTGGGTCTAACGTGCAACCACATGTCTGTAATGGGACGGACCTAGTTGACTAAGTTGCTAATAACGCACTGTGGGACCTCAGGAGGTCAACTACACCCTTTGTGTAAGTTATGCGGGGGGCGTCTGGAAGTGAGGCCAGTACCCATCTAACGGTTGATTGGCCTAGACTTCGCCTTAGCTAAGGGAAGGGTTAGTGTGCAATAACCGGGAGGACCACTTGTATTGTTAGAAGTTTCCGAAAGACTTTGTTACGGAACTTCGCCTTTGTGGTGTTTGACTGTATCTTGTGGGTAAAGTGCATAACCTCTGCAGAGTGTAGAATCTATTCGAATAGCTGTGTCCGCGGTATTGGACATCGCTCGGGAATTACAGTCAAGGGTTAGATTTTCTCAAAAATAACTTGGGTTTGAAAGGTTGGGTTGGACTAATAATGATGTTGATGGAAATGTGGATTAGGATGGGAAAGATGTTTATTAAACTTCTTGAAAAGTTATCTATGCTTTACTTGTTTCTACTGCTTTCGAATCTACTTATATTACTTGTCAAATGCTGTTTACTGCAAATATACCTTGAGCCACTCCTTTGTATTAAGCCATGCATGTAGTATATTAGCTGCATTCTGTGCATGACTTGCTGAGTACCAAGTACTCACCCTTGCCACCATACAACACCAGTTGAAGAGGAGACTACACCAGCTTTGGAGGAGGAGCTCCAAGAGGATCCGTCTACTTAGGGAGCGAGCCCAGTCAGTTGCCTGTGGTATACTGGATGGCGCCACGATGTTATCTTATTTTCCGCTGCTACTATTTCTCTCTTAATAAGTTTCGCCCTGCGAGGCGTACATTTGTGACTTGGCCATAAGGTCAAGTAACCAGTTTGGTTATTTAAATAAAAGTACTTTATTAGTATCGAATGGTATGATTGTGATATTTACCGATGTTAAGACTGTGTGCACTAGCGCGTTCCTGGACTAGTGTTGAATACACAGAGGGTCCGGATTTGGAAATTCGGGGTCCCGACAGAGGTGGTATCAGAGCCATCTTATCGTAGGCTCAACCCTAGCTAGAATGGTCGTAGAAAGGTTAAAACCTATTTTCTAAAGCTAAAAGTTTGCCAAGATAAGAATTGATATCTCGACTTATCCCCTTCTCTCTTTTCTTGTCTCTTGCTGAATTTTTCCTTACCTTGTCACAGTTTAAAAATTCCGAGTTCTTACGTGAGCACTCTTGTGACAGATGGAGGGAGAGTTCAACTACGTCGATCTGGGGGTTAGTCACGCCGCAGAACTTTGGCATATGCTACAAACTCTCGGAGATTTTGAGAAGCCGGAATACCAAGTAGAAGTGATCAGACAAGCAGGATTGATCAAGGCTTGTGACGTGAAGATTGAGGTACCTGCTAGGAAGAAGGGCCCAGGCAATCGCCCGATACACTGCACTGCCAGGAGGTCTACAATGCAGATGGGTATCCAAGAAGTATCACGACGAGCAATGCGGCACATTACCCGTATCTACGCCAGAGAGTTGGAGAGCACGGTGTTCCGTTATCATCCGCGCAGCAATAGCCTTCTTGACCCGAAGGCGATTCAGGATGAGGATGCCACTTTACCATACGCTTGGTACGGCTTGTTGTCGCCAGGAGGATGTACTGATGATACAAGCAAGGAGCTACGAAGGCCCGCAAGGAGATCACAACAGAGAAGAACAGATGGCGGGAAGCTCAAGAGTATGTGTCACACCTTCTGCGAAGGATTGGCGAGTTGGAGATGGCTTTGTACGGACGGTAACTGCAGAGCGATCGAGCTACACGAGCCGATCGGAGGAGTCGATCTCGATGAGGACACCGCTTCTTCGACTATCACAGATGACACGATTCTTTGGACATGGCAATCGTTTCGCGCCTATGCCGCAGCATCCGTACCCAGGCCGTGGAGGTTTTCTCGATGAGTGAGCGTAGGTTCTATAGTGAGACTCCTTCGCCGAGTCGCGTCATAGAATAAAGAGTCACCCTTTAGGCGTTAGACTCCAATGTTAGTTCGATTTGGATTTTCATTGTTTGCTGAGTGTGCAGTATGTGTTGCAAGGCCCTTAGGCATTGTAAGCAACCATACCAAGTTATTAATATCAATAATAAAGTTGGACCTTAAAGTTACACCTTTCGCCCCGCATAAGTTCCATATTACTTGTCTATTCTTGTTTCCCTCTCATCTCTAAAACCTAGAGCAAATCGACAGATGGTGAACACCCGCGGAAACTTTGGAAGCAATGGAAGTGGTTCTCGCCCAGCAGAAAATCCCAATGATGGAGCACCAGCACCGCCGCTGGATATGCAGAATTTCGGAGCTTTTCTTGCTGCTCAGACCCAGTTGATGCATGCTTGTAGTTCAAAACCCTGGTTCCGAACTCCGAACGAAAGTAGGATGTTCCGGGGTGAGAATACTAATAGATGGAATAGAGTTCCTAGCAAACCTTATTATTTTGGAAACCCAGACCTTAGACGTCATTTTGGGAATGGATTGGTTATCCAAGCACAAGGCCGTATTGGATTGTGGACGAAGAACTATCTCAGTTGAGAGCCCGTGTGGGAAGAAAGTGGAATTTCAAGCTACTGCCGTTAGAGATGGAAAGTTGATGGTTAACAGTACCAAGACAATCAGCATAGAGGATGTCTCAGTAGTGAATGAGTACCCAGATGTTTTTCCTGAAGATCTACCTGGTATGCCGCCAGACAGGGACATAGAGTTTGTGATAGAGCTTGTACTGCACAAAGACCGATAGCAAAGAGACCCTATCGGATGTCTACCGAGGAGTTGGTGGAGATGAAGAAGCGATTAGAAGAGTTAATGGAGAAAGGATTTATCGGACCGAGCTCGTCGCGATGGGAGCACCGATTACATTCGTCAAGAAAAAGGACGGAAGTTTCAGGATGTGCATCGACTACCGTGCACTCAATGAAGTCACCGTGAAGAATAAGTATCCGCTACCCAGGATTGATGATTTGTTCGATCGGTGAGAGGAGCCGAGTTTTCTCCAAGATTGATGCGAGATCGGGATACCATCGATTGAAGATCCGATCGTAAGATATTAGAAGGCGCATTCTCGTCAAGATATGGACATTACGAGTTCTGATTATGTCCTTTGGTCTGACGAATGCGCCAGCATATTTCATGAATATGATGAATAAGGTGTTCATGGAATATTTGGACAAGTTTGTCGTCGTGTTCATGGACGATATCCTAATCTACTCCAAGACAGAGGAGGAACATGCCGAACACTTGAGGCGAGTTTTGGAAAAGCTGAGGGAACAGCAACTTTTCGCCAAGTTCAGCAAGTGTGATTTTTGGAAGGACAGGGTAGAATTCCTCGGACATGTAATGACCGCAGAAGGAGTCGCCGTAGATCCAAGCAAAGTAGAAGCTGTGTTACATTGGGAGCACCAAGATCGTGACCCAGATCCGAGTTTCCTTGGAATGGCAGGATACTACCGCCGTTTCATTGAAGGCTTTTCGACAATTGCGAAACCTCTTACGCAATTGCTTTGAAAAAGGAAAAGAAGTTTGCATGGGCGCTTGAGAATGTGAGAAAGGATTTCAGGAGTGAAGAAGCGATTGACATCAAGACCGGTGTTAGTTCTACAGGATGTTAATCAAAGCTTTGATATTTATTGTGACTCAACGCGAAAAGGACTTGGATGTGTGCTGATGCAGAATGGAAAGGTCGTCGCTTATGCATCAAGGCAGTTGAGGCCGCATGAGGAAAATTATCCGACACATGACCTAGAGTTAGCTGCCGTAGTGCATGCCTTGAAGATATGGCGTCACTATCTGATCGGGAACAGATGTGAAGTGTATACGGATCATAAGAGCCTTAAATACATATTCACCCAGTCGGATCTGAACATGAGGCAGAGGAGATGGTTAGAGTTGATCAAGGACTACAATGTTGGAATCCATTACCATCCCGGGAAGGCTAACGTAGTAGCCGATGCTCTGAGTCGGAAAAGCCATACCGTGAGTATGTTGCTAGCCACAAGTCAGGATGAGTTATGTGAGGATTTTCAGAAAATGAAGATTGAGGTTGTACCTAGCGGATTCTTGGCCGCATTGGAAGTAAAGCCTACTCTAGAGGACCAGATCCGAAAAGGACAGAAGGATGATGACAAGATCCGCAGGATTAAGTCCATCAAGGAGGAAGGCAAGGCAGAGGACTTCAAGTTGGATGAGCAAGGCACGTTATGGATGAAGGATCGCATTTGTGTGCCTAACAAGAAGGAGTTAAAGCAACTGATTTTGGAAGAAGCCCATGACTCCAAGTACTCAATTCATCCTGGAAGCGCCAAAATGTATCAGGATTTGAAGGAAAGATTCTGGTGGCCGAGCATGAAGCGTGAAGTAGCCGAGCATGTTGCATTGTGCGACGTATGCCAGAGAGTCAAGGCAATGCATCGAGAGACGGCAGGATTGCTACTGACCACTAAAAATACCTGAGTGGAAGTGGGAGGAAATCGGAATGGATTTCATTACGGTTTGCCTAAGACTCAAGGAGGTTATGACTCCATATGGGTTATAGTGGATCGCTTGACCAAAGTAGCCCATTTTATCCGTGAAGACCACTTACTCGGGGATAAATTGGCAGAGTTGTACATGATCGAGGATCGTCTGTTTGCACGGAGTGCCAAAGAGGATTGTGTCGGACAGAGGTACCCAATTTACCTCAAGGTTACGGAATAAGTTGCATGAAGCCATGGGAACCCGTTTGAACTTCAAGACATCTTATCATCCACAGACGGATGGGCCAGACCGAAAGAGTCAACCAGATTCTGGAGGATATGTTAAGAGCTTGTGCATTGGCTTATGCTACCTCTTGGGATAAGAGTTTGCCGTATGCCGAGTTTAGTTACAACAATAGTTATCGAGGCTAGTTCTGAGATGTCACCTTTTGAGGCCTTTGTATGGTCGACCTGTCGGACGCCATTGAATTGGAATGAGACCGAGCGCCGTGTCTTCGGCCTGATATTCTTCAAGAGGTGAAGAAGCGATTGCCGTGATCGGGAAAGGTTGAAGATAGCCCAATCACGGCCGGAAGAGTTATCTCGACAACCGTCGCCGAGACTTGAGTTTTGAACCGAAGACTTTGTATACCTCGAGTTACGCCTCTCGGGGGAGTTAAGAGGTTCCATGCCAAAGGGAAACTTGCACCCGTTATGTTGGACCATTTAAGATTTTGAAGCATGAGGCGAAGTTGCTTATCACCGGAGTTGCCACGATCGTTAGCGAGGAGTGCATGGCGTATTCCATGTGTCCCAGTTGAAGAAGTGTCTCAGAGTTCTGAGGAGCAGACACCGCTAGAGTCAATGGAGTTGCAAGAAGATTTGACTTACAAGGAGCATCCCGTGAAGATTTTAGACACCATGGATCGAGAGACTAGAAATAAGTCAACCCGCTTCTGTAGAATTCAGTGGAGCAACCATGCAGAGAGCGAAGCGACTTGGGAGCGCGAAGAGGATTTGAAGAAAGAGTTTCCAAGCCTATTCTCAGTAAGCCACGAATCTAGGGACGAGATTCTATTAAGGGGGGAGGTTTGTAACACCCCAAAATTTTGCTTTTCTTAAATTCATGTGTGATTTGGCACTTTGGGGAATTTTTGGAATTTTCTGGAATTTATTTGGATTTATTTGGAATTTATTTGAATTTATTCCATTTTGAAATAATTAAAGAATTAAACTTTGCAAATAAAATTTTGTTGGAAATATTTTATTTGAGTCCAAAATGATCCAAAATATTTTCCAAAATTTTTCTGGAATTTTTCTGAGTCTCTTGCTATTTTTAATGAATTAAATGAATTACTGGGAATTATTTTAAATATTAAATCGCTGGAAAATCAATCGGGTCGAGTACTGTTCATCCGACCGAGTCGGAACCCGAGTCGGACTCGAGTCCGACCCGAGCCACGCGACTCGACCGAACCAGCTCTAAACCTAATCGATCCCAACCGTCGGATTAAGATCCAACGGTCAGGATTTCCGCATCGCCGGCCGGATCCGGCCCGGATCCGATCTCGCGCGCGCATCGTGGCCGCTGATCGTGCCACGTGGACGGCTGTCCGTCGTCGTCTCCGCCCGAGTCTGAGCCGGACTCCTCCGCCGCGCCCGCCGCCGTGGGGAACTAGGTTTCCGTTTTCCGCGCGGAAGCCGAGGCTATTTAATGCCCGGATCACACCCCGAGGATCGCCTTGACCTTGCGCAGCCGTTGCCCTAGCCGTCGCCGCCGCAGTGTCCCTGACGCGCCCGCAATCGCTCGCCGGAGTCGTAGCACCCCTCCGCCGCGGTTCTGCTTGATTCCGCCGCCGTTCGCCGTCCCCTGCCGTCACCGAGCACAGATCCGAACTCCTCGCTTTGAGACGCACCCTAGAGTGCCTTTCATCTCGTCGGAGAAGCCCCAAGGAGCCGTCGCCGTGGTCGCCTTCCCCAACTCCGGCGGAGCAGCGCCACCACAACGCCATCATCGCCCTCGAAGCACGTCAACCGTCCGATCGAAATCCAACGATCCAGGTGAGCCCACGTGCAACCAAAACCCTAAAACCTAGATCAGATCGGGACCGTTGGATCTAGATCCAACGGCCCACGATCACCGTGTACTTTATAACGGTGTTAGCCTAGGGTAGATCTGGACAGTCCGATCTAGATCGAATGGCCCGCGATCACCGTGTAGTTTTGAACGTGAACCCTAGATCCGATCCGTATCGTCGGATTTCAAATCAACGGCACAGATCGTGCCACGTGTGCCTAGCCGCGCCACGCGCGCGTGAGCGCGTGTCTCTGACACGCGGGGCCCGCGTGTCAGCGGGACAACCGAACCGCACCATGACGTCACCGCTGACGTCATGGTGGGGCCCGCATGTCAGTAGCGTCACCGAGCACGATGACGTCAGTGCTGACGTCACCCGAGGACCCCACCTGTCAGTGACGCAAGCCGTGGACCGTGTCTACGGTAGACCCGAGCCGAGCGTGGACCGAGTCCATGGACCGGCTGACGTCAGCCAACCAATCATAGGATGACACGTGTCCAGGCTGACGCAATAATTAATTTCCGAAAAAGAAAATGATTTATTAATTCGAAATAATGATTTCAGATTTTGATTCAAACTTCAAACGCTTATAACTTTTGCGTTTCAACTCCGATTTGAGTGATTCAAATTTCTAAATTTGTATAAAATTGAGATCTACTTAAATATGAATTTTATTTAATTTTTGGACTAAAGTTTTTCTCTGTAAAATTATTTAATTGATTATTTAAACTTTAAATAATCATAACTTTTGCATTTTAACTCCAAATTTGACGATTCCAATTTCTAAAAATTCATAAAATTATGTTCTCTCTGTTTATGGATTTTATTTGGATGTTTGGACACTTTTTGCCTATTGTTTATTCGTGTATTTGCTATTTGCACGCTTTACGAGTAGACGTTGAAGTGCCGGGAGGATTCGAAGGAGAAGTATTGACTCAGGATCCAACTCAAGACCAAGAACAAGTACTTTTTGAAGGCAAGTTGTGCTTTGACCATGTTGATCCTATTTTGAAATCTATTTTGATTTAACCTATTGCATGCTAGTTCAATTAGAAAATACTTTATTTAAATATGGGGGATTAGATAAATACCAATTTGCTGTATGACACCTTGATTATTTAAATATGTGCCATGACCCTTGTCACCCTAGTTGTGGATTACTAGTTGGACATTATTAAATTGCCAACATGGGTTTTAGACCGTTGTAGTATCGCTTAGACACACTTTCGTGCTCATGACATGATTTTGGACAATCAAATGCTAATATTGACTTAATGATATATTGAACCTGTTTTGGAAAGGTATCATGTGATGTTGATGGCACGTGGTGCATGGTAATCAAGCGGGGTTTGATAAATAGTTTTTCGACCGGGCATGTGGCAAGAGTAATCAGGTGGGCCAGTTGTGGCATTGGGGATGTTGATTTGGTTCTTCGGGTAGTCTTGCCTGGTCACCCTAAGGACTTAACCTTGCAAGCCTTTGAACTGGGTCTAACGTGCAACCACATGTCGTAATGGACGGACCTAGTTGACTAAGTTGCTAATAACGTGCACTGTGGGACCTCAGGAGGTCAACTACACCCTTTGTGTAAGTTGTGCGGGAGCGTCTGGCCGAGGCCAGTACCCATCTAGCAGTTGATTGGCCTAGACTTCGCCTTAGCTAAGGGAAGGGTTAGTGTGCAATAGCAGGGAGGACCACTTGTATTGTTAGAAGTTTCCGAAAGACTTTGTTACGGGAACTCGCCTTTGTGGTGTTTGACTGTATCTTGTGGGTAAAGTGCATAACCTCTGCAGAGTGTAGAATCTATTCGAATAGCTGTGTCCGCGGTATTGGACATCGCTCGGGAATTACAGTCAAGGGTTAGATTTTCTCAAAAATAACTTGGGTTTGAAAGGTTGGGTTGGACTAATAATGATGTTGATGGAAATGTGGATTAGGATGGGAAAGATGTTTATTAAACTTCTTGAAAAGTTATCTATGCTTTACTTGTTTCTACTGCTTTCGAATCTACTTATATTACTTGTCAAATGCTGTTTACTGCAAATATACCTTGAGCCACTCCTTTGTATTAAGCCATGCATGTAGTATATTAGCTGCATTCTGTGCATGACTTGCTGAGTACCAAGTACTCACCCTTGCCACCATACAACACCAGTTGAAGAGGAGACTACACCAGCTTTGGAGGAGGAGCTCCAAGAGGATCCGTCTACTTAGGGAGCGAGCCTAGTCAGTTGCCTGTGGTATACTGGATGGCGCCACGATGTTATCTTATTTTCCGCTGCTACTATTTCTCTCTTAATAAGTTTCGCCCTGCGAGGCGTACATTTGTGACTTGGCCATAAGGTCAAGTAACCAGTTTGGTTATTTAAATAAAAGTACTTTATTAGTATCGAATGGTATGATTGTGATATTTACCGATGTTAAGACTGTGTGCAGTAGCGCGTTCCTGGACTAGTGTTGAATACACAGAGGGTCCGAATTTGCAAATTCGGGGTCCCGACATTCCCCTGCCCCTTTATGCGCCCCCACCCACCCTTGTGCGCCCCCACACCTCCCCCTTGAGCCCTAGCCGCCCCACCCCTCCCTCTCCCCCTTTGGCCGTGCGCCCCCTCCCCCTTTGCCCCTTGGCTCCCCACATCTCCACCACCTCTCCTCCACCCCTTGCTGCCCTAGGGTAGCCTCCCCACCCCTGCACCTCGAAGATCCATCCGTTGGAGCGAGGAGCGTGGAGCGATCCGGGAGGAGATCTATTGGGTTTTCGTGCGTCGGGCGAAGGTATGGCCATGGGACTCCTTGGGGTTGGGCTAGGTACTGTTCTAAGGATCCTTATCATGTTTTTAGATCAATTGGTGGTGCTGGAATTGAGTAGATTAGATGAAATCTAGAAGTTGTCACGTTCTCTGTTTCGGACAGCATGAGCAGTCGACCTAGGGTTCGGTTTTTCGCCAATTTAAATTCGGAATTTGGTCGTACGGATGTTGAAGAAGTTGTAGGTAATTTTAATACCTTTCAGTGGGTATAAAGAACTTTAAATTCCGATCAGCCGTTTGAAAGTTATGGCTTTTTTACCGAGCGTGTTAAAATCTGTGACGTGATTGGAACAGATCTCGGTATTTTGTAGATTAAACCACTTTAGAGTCCGAATCAGTCTTTCCATATACTTAGAAAAAGTTAGGAAATTTCCTAAGCTATGCGAGGATGTACTCGTTTAATTGATTCGGTGTCCCAGAACTCAAGTTGTTCCTTTTGGAAGGCTGCTGTCCCGGAGGGACAGAACCTCTGTTTTTGGGTATTGCGAGTAGTTGGCAATGTCGGGGTAGATGAGGGTTTGCGTACTGTTTTGTGGATATTATTGTGAGTGTTTGGTACCTATGTGCAGGTGGTGTGACCCTGGGAGTGCCTTCTACTTCCCGCCAATCCGTTGCCCGTGATTGAGGCAAGTGTATTGTAATGGATAGCGATTTGTAGGTTTCTTGTTGAGAGTAGATGAAATTGATTATATGATATGTTCACTTGCCATGCTTTAATGATTGCCAATGATATGATGAGTATGCTTATTATGTTATGATGCCATGTGTTAATGTACAAGTTAATTATGATGTTGGCATATTTGCATAAATGGCATGTTACATGGCCCGGGCGGTGAGAAAGTCATAACTAGTCCGGGGAAGGTCGGTGAGAAAGTTATGACTATTCCGGAGAGCCAATGAGTAAGTCCTACATCGTGATTCCATCCACCGCGGTGTGGGGAAGCGAGGAGTAGGCAACCTCCATCTTCGGGATGGAAGGGGAGAGAGGGTGCATACCGACGGGTGTGTACTCAACCATACCGGTATGAGTTTCCAAGGAGATATGAGCATCGCATCGCATTGCATACATAATAATGATGATAATGATTTGTGAACATGAATGAGATGGTTTACATGATGTGAGATATTATTGCCATGTAATTGTTCTTGTTGTACCATTGCAATATGCTTGCTGAGTTTTGAACTCACGCTTGTGTTTTTTTGTTGTTTTAGGTACTATGAGACCGGCATGCGGGGAAGGGAAATAGTCACACTTCCGCACGTAGCTTCACTCATTTGATTCCACAAGTCATTCAATTAGTCTTTGATAATAAACTAGGTGTGATGATTATTGCTTCAAGGTTTAGCTTTGCTATATGAGAGTCTTATTGTTCGTTTGACTCTTGGAGACATTAAATGCTTGAAACTAGACTTATTTTGTTGTTAAGTTTTTAATTATTGCTGTTTTAGTTGTCTCTCCTATTGCCATTTATTGCTATGCTGTTGTTGCTCCTTCAAATCATGTTAAAACAAAGGAGATGCTGCCGAAATCTCGGGTTTTAGCATTTACTCCTTTGCTGTAATTTACCTTAATTCATGGTTTTTAGATGTTGTTTAGCTTATGTTTGGTAGCATTCATGCATATTAAATGCCGGGGTGTTACAAAATTATTTGGGAATTAACTTTGCACATTGGTAGGCAGTTGTAGCACGGGCATTCCGAATATAGGTTTGCTCGAGGGAGGTGTCATCACCGAGGTGTTGGCATCTGCCGTTGTGATGTCACGCTGGCTATGATTTGGGGCTGTTATTATTCCTGGTGGGTCACTGACTCCGGAATTACTTTTATTATTCTTGGTGGGTCACTGACTCCGGAATTACTTTTACCTTTTTAGCTTCCATCATAGTCAGGGGTAACGTCATCGGGCTAGTGCAAAGTTAAGGTCCAAGTAACGAACAGTTTCGTTATGAACTCCTTGCGGGCACACCAAAGGAAGTGTGTCTTATATCGATTGCACAAGGGGAGGACATATCTTGTGGGTAAAGCTGTACAACTCTGCAGAGTCTAAAACTATTCGAATAGCCGTGTCCACGGTCATGGACGATGTCGGGACCCCGAATTTGCAAATCCGGACCCTCTGTGTATTCAGCACTAGTCCAGGAACGCGCTAGTGCACACAGTCTTAACATCGGTAAATATCACAATCATACCACTCGATACCAATAAAGTACTTTATTTAAATAGTCAAACTGGTTACTCGACCTTATGATCAAGTTACAAATATATGCCTCGCAAGGCGAAACTTATTCAGAGAAAAATAATAATAGCAGCGGAAAATCAAATAACTTCGTGGCGCCATCCAGTATACCACAGGCAACTGACTGGGCTCGCTTCCCTAAGTAGACGGATCCTCTTGGAGTTCCTCCTCCAAAGCTGGCGTAGTCTCCTCTTCAACTGGTATTGTGTTGAGGCAAGGGTGAGTACTTGGTACTCAGCAAGTCATGCACAGAATGCAAGCTAATATTCTATATGCATGGCTTGGTACAAAGGAGTAGCTCAAGGTATATTTGCAGTAAACAGCATTTGAAAAGTAATATAAGTAGATTCGAAAGCAGTAGAAATAAGTAAAGCATAAATAACTTTTCAAGAAGTTTAGTAAACATCTTTTCCATCCTAAACCACATTTCCATCATCTTCATTTTTAAACCAACCCAACCTTTCAAACCCAAGTTATTTTCAGAAAGTCTAACCCTTGACTCAGAATTTTAACATTGTCCAAGATCGTGGACTCGGCTATTCAAATAGATTCTACACTGGCAGAGGTTATGCACTTTACCCACAAGATACAACCAAACACCACAAAGGCGAAGTTCCCGTCAGAATAAAGCCTTTCTAAGCCTCAAACAACACAGTGGTCCTCTGCTCGGTTAGGCTCTACACCATCCCTTCCTTAACCAAGGCGAAGTATGGGACCAACACACCGTTAGATGGGTATCTGGCCACAGCCCACGATACGCCTCCCGCACAATCACACAAACGGTGTAATTGACACCCTGAGGCCCCACTGAGTCCTTAGCGACTTAGTCAACTAGGGCCGCCCCATTCCACCCATGTGGTTGCAAGTATGACCCAGTTCAAAGGCTTGCAAGGTTAAGTCCTTAGAGTGACCAGTGGCAAGACTACCCGAAGAACCAAATCAACATCCCCAATGCCAATCGCCCAATTGATTATTCTTGCCACATGCCCCTGGCCGAAATCGCTTATCAAACCCCGCTTGATTACCATGCACCACGTACCATCAACATCACATGATACTTTTCCAAAACAGGTTCAATATATCATTAAGTCAATATTAACATTTGATTGTCCAAAATCATGTCATGAGCACGAAAGGTGTCTAAGCCATATACTACAACGGTCTAAACCCATGTTGGCAATTTAATAATGTCCAACTAGTAAACCACAACTAGGGTGACAAGGGTCATGGCACATACTTAAATAATCAAGGTGTCATACAGCAAATTGGTACTTATCTAATCCCCATGTTTAAACCAAGTATTTTTCTAATTGAACTAGCATGCAATAGTTTAAATCAAAATAGATTTCGAAATAGGATCAACATGGTCAAAGCACAACTTGCCTTCAAAAAGTACTTGTTCTTGGTCTTGAGTTGGATCCTGAGTTAATACTTCTCCTTCGAATCCTTCCGGCACTTCAACGTCTACTCGTAAAGCGTGCAAATAGCAATACCCAAATAAACAATAGGCAAAAACATCCCAAAACTCCAAATAAAATCCATAAACAGAGAGAACATAATTTTCTGGATTTTTAGGAACTGGAATCGTTCAAATCGGAGTTAAAATGCGAAAGTTATGATTATTTAAAGTTTAAATAATCAATTAAATAATTTTGCAGAGAAAAACTTTAGTCCAAAAATTAAATAAAATTCATATTTAGGTAGATCTCAATTTTATACAAATTTAGAAATTTGAATCACTCAAATCGGAGTTGAAACGCAAAAGTTATAAGCGTTCGAAGTTTGAATCTAAATTTGAATCAATATTTCGAATTAATAAATCATTTTCTTTTTCGAAAATTAATTATTATGTCGCCAAAGATGGACACGTGGCAGCCTCTCGATTGGTTGGTCTGACGCCAGCCGGTCCATAGACTTGGTCCACGCGCACGGGTCCATCAGGACTCTGGCCCACGACTTCACGTGTCGCCGACATGGGCTCACTCGTGACGCTATCACGACGTCGCTCACCACGGCCGGCAGGTGTGGGACTCCACTGCGGACGTTATGGGTGACGCCGGGCCGCTTTGGGCCGCACGCTGACATGCGGGCCTCCGACACGCGGGCGTGCGTCATGCCACACGACGCTGCTGGATTTTACCGAGCCGCTGGCTTGGTCTCAACTTCCCGACACGCGGCGCAATCTCGACCGCTGATTTGAAAATCGACGCCCATTAGATCTGGCTTTCACGCCGCTTGAGTTAACGCTGCTTTGATTCGACCATTGGATCTAGATCCGATGGTCGAATTAGATCCGGAAATCGTAACGCAATCTCACCGCGATGACGCGGGCGCGATCTCGAGCGTTGGATCTTGATCGGACGGCCAGAAGCTTCTGCGGTCCGGCGATGAGCTTGCGCTGGCGCTGCTCACTGGCCAGCGAGTGAGGATTTTACCTGTCGGCGTTTCGCGCGGCCCGCCGGCGTGAGAGATCCTTCGGTGCGCGCTCTCGCCGCGGTGAGTCCGGATCCGAGGTCAACGGCCAGGGGACGGCGGACGCAAGGAACGGCAAAGACCGTAGCGGAGCGGCGCCAAGAACTTCAGCGAGCTCGCAGACGCAAACGACAGCGCCAAAGCGAGATGGTTTTGGAACGGCAAAGCGCAAGGATGAGGGAGCAACCTCGGGACGCCTCACGCTTTAATAATAGCCTCGTCCGTGCGAAAGCGAGACCCTAGTTCTCTACGGCGACATGGCGGCGAGTCCGCTGACGGTTCGAGACGACGACGGAGAGCCGTGACACGCAGCACGACAACGGCCACGATCGCACGGGCGCGACCGGTCCGGTCCGACACTACGGTCTGCCTGGTTCGGATCTCACTGCTGATCTTGATCCAACGGCTGGGATCGATTAGGGTTTTGAGTGGTTTGATCGAGTCACGGGTCGGACTCAGTCCGACTCGTTCCGGATTTGGTTTGGATGAATAAGATTTCGACCCGAGAGTTGAATTTCCAATGATTTAATATTTAAAATAATTTCCAATAATTCATTTAATTCATTAAAAATAGCAAATGACTCAGAAAAAATTCCAAAATTCGAAAATATTTTGGATCATTTTGACTCAAATAAAATATTTCCAACGAAATTTTATTTGCAAAATTAAATTCTTTAATTATTTCAAAATGGAATAAATTCAAATAAATTCCAAATAAATCCAAATAAATTCCTAAAAATTCCAAAATTCACCAAAGTGCCAAATCACACATGAATTTAAGAAAAGCAAAATTTTGGTGTGTTACAAACCTCCCCTTAATAGAATCTCGCCCCCGAGATTCGTGGCTTACTAAAGGAATAGGTTCTAAACTCTTTCTTCAAATCCTCTTCGCTCCCAAGTCGCTTCGCTTTCATGGTTGCTCCAATCGAACTCTACGAAACGTGGGTTGACTTGTTTCTAGTTTCTCGATCCATTGAGTCCAGAATCCTCACGGCATGCTGCATATAAGTCAAATCCTCTGCAACTCAATTAACTCTAGCAACGCCTGCTCTCAGAACTCGAGACACTTCTTCAACGGGACACATGGAATACATCATGTACTCCCGCCAACGATCGTGGGCAACTCCGGTGATAAGCAACTTCACTCTACGACTCAAAATCTTAAATGGTCCAACATATCGGGGTGCGAGTTTCCCTTTGGCATGGAACCTCTTAACTCCCCGAGAGGCGAACTCACGAGGTAAACAAAGTCTTCGGTGCAAAACTCAAATCTCGCTGACGATTGTCGCGATAACTCTTCTGGTCGAGATTGGGCTATCTTCAACCTTTCCTAATCATGGCGACCGTTTCTTCAAACCTCTTGAAGAATATCGTGCCCAAAGACACTTCCGCCACGGGTCTCATTCTCCAATTCAATGGCGTCCGACAGGGTCGACCATACAAGGCCTCAAAAGGTGACATCTCAGAACTAGCCTGATAACTATTGTTGTAATTGAATCCCTAGCATACGGCAAACTCTTATCCCAAGAGGTAGCATAAGCCAATGCACAAGCTCTTAACATATCCTCTAGAATCTGGTTGACTTTTCTTGCCTGCTCCATCCGTCTCAGTGGGATGATAAGTCGCATCTTGAAGTTCAAACGGGTTCCCATGGCTTCATGCAACTTATTCCGTAACCTTGAGGTAAATTGGGTACCTCCGTCCGATACAATCTCTTTGCACTGCAAACAGACAACTCGATCATATACAATTTCGCTAATTTATCTCCCGAGTAAGTGGTCTTCACGGGATAAAATGGGCTACTTTAGTCAAGGTTTATCTACTATAACCCATATGGAGTCATAACCTCCTTGAGTCTTCAAGAAACCGTAATGAAAATCCATTCCGATTTCCTCCCACTTCCACTCAGGTATTTTCAGCTTGCCAGCAATCCCGCTGGTCTCCGATGCATTGCCTTGACTCTCTGGCATACATCGCACAATGCAACATGCTCTGCAATCTCGTTTCATACTCGCCACTGCATCTCTCCTTCAGATCCTCGATACATCTTGGCGCTTCGTGGATGAATCGAGTACTTGAGTCATGGGCTTCTTCCGTAATCGCTTGCTTTAATTCCTTCTTATTCGCACGCAAATCCGATCCTTCATCCATAACGTACTCGCCCATCTAGCTTGAAATCCTTTGCCTTGCCTTCCTCCATTTTGGACTTAATCCTACTGATCTTGTCATCATCCTTTGTCCTTCTCGGATCCGATCCTCTAGGTAGGCTTTACTTAATGCGGCCAAGAACTGCTTAGGTACAACCTCAATCTTCATTTTCTCGAAAAGTCCTCACCTAACTCATCCTCGACTTGTGGCTAGCAACGCATCACTCGGTATGGCTTTTCCTGGCTCAGAGCATCACCATACTACGCTGGCCTTCCCTGATGGTAATGGATTCCAACATTGTAGTCCTCGTGATTAACTCTAACCATCTCCTCTCGGCTTCATATTCAGATCCGACTGGGTGAATATGTACTTAAGGCTCTTATGATCCGTATATACTTCACATCTGCTTTCGATCGATAGTGACGCCATAACTTCAAGGCATGCACTACGGCAAATAACTCTAGGTCATGTGTCTGATAATTTTCTCTCTCATGCCTCAATCGCTTGATGCATGCGGTTTACTTACCTTTCCATCCTGCATCAAAGACACATCCAAGTCCTTGGCGCGATGCGTCACAATAAATATCGAGCTTTGAGCAACATCAGGTAGAACTAACACCTGGTCTTGATGTCAATCCGCTTCTTCAGCTCCTCGAAATCCTTTCTCACATTCTCAAGGCGTCCATGCAAACTTCTTTTCCTTCTTCGAATTGCGAAGAGGTTTCGCAATTGTCGAGAAGCCTTCGATGAAACGGGCGGTAGTATCCTGCCATTCAAGGAAACTCCGACCTGGTCACCGCTTTGGTCGCTCCCCACGTAACACAAATACTTCTACTTTGCTTGGATCTACGGCGACTTCCTTCAACGGTCACTACATGTCCAAGAACTCCACCTTGTCCTTCCAAAAATCACACTTCGTAACTTGAAAAGTTGTCTTTGTTCCTCGCCTTTTCCAAAACTCGCCTAAGTGTTCGGCATGTTCACTCTGTCTTGGAGTAGATTAGGATATCGTCTATGAACACGATACAAACTTGTCCAAGTATTCCATGAACACCTTATTCATCATATTCATGAAATAGGTCGGCGCATTCGTCACCCAAAGGATATAATCAGAAACTCGTAATGTCCATATCTTGACGAAATCGATCTGAATATCTTCTCGATCGGATCTTCAACTGATGGTATCCTCGATCTCGATCAATCTTGGAGAAAACTCCGCTCTCTCAATTGATCAAACAAATCATCTATCCTGGTAGCGGATACTTATTCTTTATGGTGACTTCATTGAGTGCACGGTAGTCAATGCACATCTCGAAACTCCCGCCCTTCTTCTTGACGAACAAACCGGTGCTCCCACGGCGACTAACTTGGTCGATAAAATCCTTTCTCCATTAACTCCTCTAGCAATGCTTTCTTCATCTCTACCAACTCCTCGGTGGACATCCGATAGGGTCTCTTTGCTTATCGGTCTGACCGGGTACAAGTTCTATTACAAACTCTATGTCCCCTGTGCGGCATACTGTAAATCTTCTGAAAAACATCGGGTACTCATTCACTACCGAAACATCTTCTATGCCGATTGCCTTAGTAATCTTGTTAACCATCAATCGTCCATCTCTAATCAGCGGTGGCTTGAAATTCCACTTTCTTCCCACACTGCTCTCAACTGAGATAGTCCTTCGTCCACAATCCAATACGGCCTTGTGCTTGGATAACCAATCCATTCCCAATATAACGCCTAAGGTCTGGGTCTCCAAAATTATAAGGTTTGCTAGGAACTCTATTCCATCTATTAGTATTCTCAATTCCCCGAACATCCTACTTTCGCTCGAGTTCGGAACCAGGGGTTTGAACTAAAAGCATGCCCTTAAGTCTTGCAATCCTCAAATCATTTCTAGTAGCAAAGCCTTGCGAACAAGCGAACGCGAAGCTCCAGTCAAACAAAATCATTGGCAGTAATCGAGTTAACAAGTAACTTACCCAAGACGACGCCTCAGAGCATTCTCAAGTGCATCCGCTGGTGACATGGTTGACTCGGCCTCTCACCACGGTGCAGGGTGTGGCTCTGCCGGGCGCCCTAGGGGTGGTTCCTAGATTGAAGCGAATCGGGTCACTCTGCTGTTTTCTTTGGACAATCAAGGGTGGCAAAGTGTCCTCGCTCGCTGCAGCTTGTAGCAATTTCACCGTTTGCCGACCGCTCGAGTAGTGTTTCGAAGCGGGGCCGGGTCCGGTAGTTCTCGCTGAGGTCTTGTGTCGGGATGGTGTCCTTGTTGCATTCGTGGTTGAAATCAAGAATTGATTTGGTGCAACTCAGCGTTGCCGAGCCCCTGGCGTGATCCTTGCGTTGCATCCCGCGCCTCGCTCTCATCCGGGGCCTTCGCGCTTGTCCTCAAGAATAAGTGCCTTATTCACCAATTCTTGGAAATCGGAAGGTGTGGGTGATCAATCCTACTTGCAATCCCGGTTAAGTCCTTCATAAAACGACTGCCTCGATTTATCCGCCGCTACATCCTCAAAGTGCGAAGGCAAGTCAGGTGTGAACTTGTTCGTAGTCGACCGCCACTGGGCTGATTACCTTGCTTCAAAGGCTCAACTCCTCCTTCTTGAGATCCATGATTCCTTCAGCACATGATAATCGATTTTAATGCAAATGTGAACTCTTCCCAAGTGATATCTTGAGGGTTCTCTTCATGCATGTAAGGTTCTCCCACCATTCGGCCATTGTTTCTTCCAGCCGATGAGAAGGAGTACCTTCTCATTTCCTATGCATTGAGCTATGTGTAGCTTCCTCTCGATTGATTTTAACCAATCATCGGCCTCCAATGGATTGGCATTCCCAGAGAAAGTGGGTGGTGAGTTCTCATGAACTCCCGGCAGTCTTGTGCTCTCGCGTGGTCCCCGATTAACTTGATTAGCGTGGCCGAGCGGTGACGTGTTGCATTTGTTGCATCATAGCATGCATCAATCGAGTCTGGGCAAGCAAGAAAAGCTCGACCGCATGTCCATCAAGGCGGGTGCTCCATCATTGGGGTTTTCTATTGGGCGAGAACCACTTCCATTGCCTCCATGGTTTCCGCGGTGTTCACCATCCGTCGATTTGCTCTAGGCTTTTAGAGATGAGAGAGAAACAAGAATAGACTAGTAGTATGGAACTTATGCGGGGCTAAATGTGTAGCTTTAAGGTACTACTTTATTATTTATAACTTGGTTTGGTTGCTTTCTATGCCTAGGGGCCTTGCAACACATACTGCACACTCAAGAAAACAAAGCAAATCCAAATCTAACTAACTCGGAGTTTAACGCCTAAAGGGTGACTTCTATTCTATGACGCGACTGGCGAAGGAGTCTCACTATAGAACCTATGCTCACTCATCGAGAAAAACCTCCACTACTGGTGCACGGTGTCGCGTGGCATAGGCGCCAAACGACGCCATGTCCAGCAATCGTGTCCTCTGGTAGTCGGCTAGCGAAGTGTCCTCGCCGAGATCGACTCCTGGATCTGGCTCGTAGCTCGAAAGCACTGAATCGCTCTGGCTCCGTACAAGGCCATCTCCAACTCGCCAATCCTTCGTAGAAGGTGTGCCACATACTCTTGAGCTTCTCGCCATCTGCTTTCTTCTGCTGTGATCTCCATGCCCTTCACAGTAGCTCCTGCTTGTATCATCTAGTACATCCTCTGGCGACAACAAATCGTGCCTAATCGTGTAAATCGTGGCATCCTCATCCTGAATCGCCGGTCAAGAAGGTTATCGCTACACGGATGATAACTAACACCGTGTTTCCAACTCTCTGGCGTAGATACGGTAATGTGCCGCATTGCTCGTCGTGATACTTCTTGATACCCATCTGCATTGTAGATCTCTGGCAGGTATCTAAGCATTGCCTGGCCCTTTTCCTAGCAGGTACCTCAATCTTCACGCCACAAGCCTTGATCAATCCCGCCATTCGATCACTTCGACTTGGTATTGGGGCTTCTCAAAATCTCCGAGAGTCTCAGAGCATATGCCAAAGCTCCATGGCGTGACCAACTCCCGGATCAACGAGTTGAACTCTTCCTCCATCCTGTCACAAGGGTGCTTTACGTGAAGAACTGGAATTTTAAATCGTGACAAGGTAAGGGAAAATTTCAGAAGAGACAAGAAAAGAGAGAAGGGGATAAGCTCGAGATGTCATTTCTTATCTTGACAACTTTTAGCTTTAGAAAATAGATTTTATCCTCACTACGACCATTCTATCTTAGGGTTGAGCTTACGGTCAAGTATGGCTCGATACCACCTCTGTCGGACCCGAATTTGCAAATCCGACCCTCTCAGTGTATTCAAAGACTAGTCCAGAACGCCGCTTAGTGCACATGCCTTAACATCGTAAATATCACAATCATACCACTGATACCAATAAAGTACTTTATTTAAATAGTCAAACTGGTTACTCGACCTTATGATCAAGTTACAAATATTTGTCTGCGCTTAAACTTATTCGTTCGAGAAAAATAATAATAGCAAATTTAAAATCAAATAACTGTGGCGCCATCCAAGATACCACAGTGCAATCGATGGGCTCGCTTCCTAAGTAGACGGATCCTCTTGGAGTTCCTCCTCCAAAGTGGCGTAGTCTCCTCTTCAAGCGGTATTGTGTTGAGGCAAGGGTGAGTACTTGGTACTGACAAGTCATGCATGAATGCAAGCTAATATTCTATATGGATGGCTTGGTACAAAGGAGTAGCTCAAGGTATATTTGCATAAGTGACAAAGATTTGAAAAGTAATATAAGTAGATTCGAAAAGAGAAATAAGTAAAGCATAAATAACTTTTCAAGAAGTTTAGTAAACATCTTTTCCATCCTAAACCACATTTCCATCATCTTCATTTTTAAACCAACCCAACCTTTCAAACCCAAGTTATTTTCAGAAAGTCTAACCCTTGACTGTAATTCCCGAACATTGTCCAAAGCATCGTGGACTCCTGGCTTATTCAAATAGATTCTACACTCAGCAGAGGTTATGCACTTTACCCACAAGATACAACAAACACCACAAAGGCGTAGTTCCTCAGAATAAAGCCTCTTCGGAAGCCTCAAACAACACAGTGGTCCTCTCCTGTCAGGTTTCTACACCATCCCTTCCTTAACCAAAGGCGAAGTATGGGACCAACACACGTTAGATGGGTATCTCGGCCACAGCCACGCGATACGCCTCCCCGCACAATCACACAAACGGTGTAATTGACACCTCGAGGCCCTACAAGTGAGTCCTTAGCGACTTAGTCAACTAGGGCCGCCCCATTCCAGTATGTGGTTGCAAGTATGACCGGGCCAAAGGCTTGCAAGGTTAAGTCCTTAGAGTGACCAGTGGCAAGACTACCCAAGAACCAAATCAACATCCCTAATGCCACAACCGGCCCACTGATTATTCTTGCCACATGCCCCTGGCCGAAAATCGCTTATCAAACTCCAGCTTGATTACCATGCACCACGTGCCATCAACATCACATGATACTTTTCCAAAACAGTTCAATATATCATTAAGTCAATATTAACATTTGATTGTCCAAAATCATGTCATGAGCACGAGCAGGTCCAAGCCATATACTACAAACGGTCTAAACCCATGTTGGCAATTTAATAATGTCCAACTAGTAAACCACAACTAGTGACAAGGGTCATGGCACATACTTAAATAATCAAGGTGTCATACAAAGAAATTGGTACTTATCTAATCCCCATGTTTAAAACCAAGTATTTTTCTAATTGAACTAGCATGCAATAGTTTAAATCAAAATAGATTTCAAATAGGATCAACATGGTCAAAGCACAACTTGCCTTCAAAAAGTACTTGTTCTTGGTCTTGAGTTGGATCCCGAGTTAATACTTCTCCTTCGAATCCTTCCCAAGACTTCAACGCGTCTACTCGTAGCGTGCAAATAGCAATACCAAATAAACAATAGGCAAAAACATCCAAAACTCCAAATAAAATCCATAAACAGAGAGAACATAATTTTCGGATTTTTAGGAACCGGAATCGCTCAAATCGGAGTTAAAATGCTGAAAGTTATGATTATTTAAAGTTTAAATAATCAATTAAATAATTTTGGCAGAGAAAAACTTTAGTCCAAAAATTAAATAAAATTCATATTTAGGTAGATCTCAATTTTATACAAATTTAGAAATTTGAATCACTCAAATCGGAGTTGAAACGCAAAAAGTTATAAGCGTCTCAAGTTTGAATCTAAATTTGAATCAATATTTCGAATTAATAAATCATTTTCTTTTTCGAAAATTAATTATTGGCGTCGGCATGGACACGCGGGCAGCCTTCATTGGTTGGCCGACGCCAAATGGTCCATAGACTTGGTCCACGCCGCCGTCCATCAGGACTCCTGGCCCACGACTACGTGTCGGCCGACATGCGGGCCCACTCGACGCTATCGCCGACGCTGGCTCGCCACGGTGGCTGAGCGACCCATCGTGACGCCATGGGTGACGCTGGCATTGGTTCGGGTCACCACGACACGCGCCCTTCGACACGCTGCTCGGCGTCGCTACACGCACGCTGCGCTGGACGGCCGCATCGCGTCGTCCAACTTCGACGCGTGGCGCAATCTCGACCGCTGATTTGAAATCGACGGCCCGGATTAGATTCGCTTTCACGCCGCTGAGTTAACGCTGCTTGATCTCGACCGCTGGGATCTAGATCCACGGTCGCAGATTAGATCTGGAAATCGTAACGCAATCTCACCGTATGGCGACGTGGGCGTGATCTCGGCGTTGGATCTTGACGGACTGGCCGAGAAGCTTCGCGTCCTGGCCGATGGTTTGGCGGCAAGGCGCGCTCACCGGGCGCTGGAGGACGACGACCTTGCCGTGCTTCGGGCGCGCCGGCTGGCGAGAGATCCTTCGCGCGCTCGTCCGCGGTGAGTCCGGACCGAGGTCAACAGGGGACGGCTGATACGGGCGAACGAAGCAAAGGCCGTATGAGCGGCGGCGCAAGAATTACGCGCGAGCTCGCACGCAAACGACGGCGGCTCAGGCGAGATGGCTCGGGAACGGAGTGCGCAAGGATTTAGGGCAACCTCGGACGTCTCACGCTTTAAATAGCCTCGTCTGCGGCAGAAAAGCGAGACCTAGTTCTCCACGGCGCATGGACATTTGCCATGAGTCCGGCTTCGGACGAAGTGAGCGACGAGGAGCCGTACACTGGCACGATCAATCTGCCATTTATCGATCGACGCGCGCGACCGGTCCGGTCCCATACCACGCCGCCTGGTCGGCGGATCTGCTGATCTTGATCCAACCCGCTGGGATCGACAGTAGGTTTTGAGCCGGGTTTGATCGAGTCACGTGGCTCGGTCTGCCTGACTCAGTCCGACTGGTTCGACTTCTCGGATGAACAAGATCGATTCGAGTTGAATTTCCAGCGATTTAATATTTAAAATAATTTCCGAGAATTCATTTAATTCATTAAAAATAGCAAATGACTTTAAAAATTCTAAAATTCTGGAAAATATTTTGGATCATTTTGGACTCAAATAAAATATTTCCAACGAAATTTTATTTGCAAAGTTAAATTCTTTAATTATTTCAAAATGGAATAAATTCAAATAAATTCCAAATAAATCCAAATAAATTCCAGAAAATTCCAAAAATTCACCAAAGTGCCAAATCACACATGAATTTAAGAAAAGCAAAATTTTGGGGTGTTACAGACGACTTGGCTAACCACCACTAGTTAGCTGTTTTTATAAAATGTTTTGGTGAGCTAACCCTTACAGATGATTCAATACTTGACATTACGTTGGCAATGTTGAATTCAGCTGTTGTGCCCTGTGTGGACAAAATTTTATTCTTCAGATAATATTCTTCAGATAATATTCTTCAGATAATATTTCAGATAATATTCTTCAGATAATATTGCAACTTTACAGAAATTAAACGCATGCATAATAGTTTGATTAAAACAAATTAGACTTTGTAAAGTATGGGATCAACATGTTCAAAGGATGGTGCTTGCCTGTTTGCTCTTCTTCACAAAAGTTTTCCGGAAGGTAGTCGGGGTCGCTGGCAACGGACTCCGACACGTCGTTAGCTACGCATTCGAGCGAGAGAAACCGCGGCAAAAAGCAAATAACCATGAATCAAAATGGGGAAAAAGGAAATCAGATGGAAACAACACATTAAGCTCAACAAAAGAACAAGCAGTTCCAAGAAGGATTCAATCAAGTGCTAGCATACTAGTTCCGCACACAGCAGGTTAATTTTATGTATCTTAGTATTTAAACAATCGAATTCAGGAAGCTAAGATTGTTTGGATTAAAATAAATTCGAGACTAGCTACTTAAGCAATGTACTCTTTAAACATAAAACTTAGCCATTTTACCCTAATAGGATTAAGATGCAAAGCAAGTTATAAATGAAATGTTTTTCCTAAACATGGTGGTGCACATGATGTAGAGTGATTTGGAGCTATCCTCCCTAATTCCTGCATTTAGACGAAAAGTGCTACGGAAGACTGAATAGGCCTAAAAGATCACAATTGCACATGCATAAAGTTAAGCTCACATTTTTAAATTGAGGTGGCAACATAATAAACTTGTCTAATCTGCTTTAAGAGTTATTAAGGGATGCATAAGGAGGTATCTTAGGGTTGGGTTCATCATGTCATGAAGTCTATTGCAAGGTTTATAGCATAATTGAGCATAGAAGCCTTATTCTCATTTCATTCTTCCCTAGTGAGCATGCAAAAACAGTGAGCAATCCTTAGTAAAGTCATACAACAGCATGAGAATACCATAATAAAGTCCTAGGAATAAGATCTAATGCGTTAGAATTATAATTGCACTAGTTAATAGCATTTCAACATATTTAAGCATTGAATCATAACAATCATCATCATCATTGCAAATCAGGTCTAAATTCAAATATAACCACTCAATCAGCAAACTTACTCAGTAGGGACCACAATGCAGTTGGTTACATTCATTTTACAGTTGAAGTGCACCAATTTTACATTAAGCAAGTAGTAACCTAATGCATCTAATTGAGCTCATTTCTTGTACAATAGTCCAATCTAAAATATTTTTACATATTCATAAAGTTCATGATTTTACAAAAATTTAGGAAGTGGTTTCATCTCATTTGGAGCTGTATAGCACAAGATACGGGCGTTTGAATTTAGATCGGCTAGATAAATCAAGGGGAAAATGGAAAATACGTTTTCTCAAATGGAAAACGCATTTCCCGCTGCGCACGTGCTCCACTGGACCCAGCCGTCCTGACCACATGACCCCACCGGTCAGTGGGCTCACACACGTGAGCCACTGATCGGCCCGGGACAGAGCCGCTCGGGAGCGCGTTCGCCGGCGGCGCGGCGGCGGCGGAGGGTGGCCAGCGACCGCATGGAGAGAGAGAGAGGATGTCGGGGTGGACCTCGGTGAGCAGTTGATTGAGGAAGACCGGCAACGGGTGGAGCTCGCGGCAGAGAACGGCGGTGCTCGGCGGAGGGAGCTGCCGGCTAGGAAGGAGAAGGGGTATTAGGCCCGACCGAGGGGATAAACAGGCTCAGGGGAAGGAGATGAACCGGATGGAGTACCTTGGAGGGCCTAGGAGATGGTGGAACGGGCCGACACCGAGCGACCGGAGGCGAGGAAGAAGACGCCCGCGGCGGCGGTACTATGAACTCCGGGAGCTGAAATCGAGCATCGGGAGGTGGTCAGTGGAGATCCAAGGTGCTGAATCCCGGTTGAATTTAAGCATAACGCCATCAATCACCCAAATGCCGATTTCTACTCATCGGCGCTCCACTTAGGAATGGGCGATGCGGTGAAGTGCTTGACGGGGAAGGGAATGTAAAGGAGGAAATTCCGGATGCAAGCGCCAATTTATGGAGGTTGAGGTGGAGAGGGCGAGGTGACAGCGCACGGCATGGGCAGGGCGACGAACCTCAGCGCTCGACCGCGTGGCGCGCGAAGCCTGCGCGTGGCAAGGCCGGAAGGGCGCGGGGAAAAAAATGGCGACGCCGTGAGGGGAAAACAGCGTGAGGTCAGGCGCTTCAGCGGCGATGTACAGGCGGTGAAGCGTGAGGCAAGCAACGGCAGTAACGGTCGGGGACGGCAGTGTTCAGCCATTTCTTCAGTCCACTGCACAAGGTACTGCTCACCCGATTCAGACTTTGCAGTGAAAGCAATTGGTTCAGTTGATTGAGGATCCAGGCAATTAAGATGTCAAGTTCTAGCATCGGATTTGCCCAACACGCTAAGAAGATCTTGGGTGAACAAGCTTGGAAATGGAGTTCAGAAAACAAGCATCCACTGCACAATTTGGGAAAGGTTGGAATTGACTGAAATAAGCATTTCACAATCTTAAAGAAGTTTCAGGCAGTTTAGTTACTAATCTGCCGCATCGGACCGGTCCAATTGGATTTGGAAATTTGCTTGAGTTGGCAAACCATCAATTGCCGTTTTGGTTGCAGCTAAGCTCATCCAAGGATGAAGTGCTTAGCTTGGAAATGGCACTTTATTCAGATGGCAAAGTTTCAGACAACATCCAAGCGCACTGTTCACGGATCAGACAATTCAGTGAATGGTGCTGCAGCATCGAGTGGTCCAATTGCTGCATTGGATTGGTTAGAAGGATTGGGAGATCTTGAGCTAAATGGTTTGAGAGTAAAGTTCTGGAATTTCTCCTCCACTGCTCCAAATGGCAATGCAATGCACTGACTAGAAGTGCTTGGATCGGCTCTTTAATTAGTTATCAAAGTTTCAGACAGCTACAAAAAGCCTTAATTGATACTTTGAGTTGGAAAGTTGAAAGTGAAGTCCTGGATGTAGTCTTTCACCACTCAAGCCGGTAATGCAATGATTAGAATTGCTTGTGATGAACTACTTTGTCCATACAGCAAGGTTCAGACAATGCAGAGAAGCTGACGGTTTCAGGGAATTGCCGAAACTTCAGACTCCATCACAAAGCACTGTGCAAAGGGCCAAACACTGACATAGCTATTGAACCCAAATTGGTTGCCTGCATTAGTCATTTCCTGCATTGGATTGGCCCAAAAATAGTGAGGAAACTTGGAGCTAGAAGATTTGAAAGTGATATTCTGAGAGCAAAGATTTAGTGCTTCAATTTGGTATTGCAAAGCTCTAATTAGAAGAACTTAACTGGAAAAGTATGAAATGATGTTTTACTTAAGCTAACAAAGTCTCGGACAATGCGTTACTTGATGTTCTGCTTGCACGTACTTTTGTCCAACATGCAAAGAGAAACTTTGAGTGAAAAGGCTTCGAAAAGGAAATTTCAGAAGCACTTAATCCTTGCCCAAAACAGTAATGATATGCTTAGCTTAAGCAAAGTATGAAACGAAACTTTATTGAGCTGACAAAGTTGTCGGGTGTTACACCTTATGTGCGCCATAGTTGCAACAGATTTCCTCCACCGAGCTTCACCACCATTCTAGCCTACCGCCGTCCCAGTTTCTATGTCGCCAACCTTTCCCCGCAGCTCACATCTGACGTAAGTCACCTGGGTAGGTACCTGGAGTTCCCAGGATGCTTTTATGTGCATCGTTCAACTCATTTGAGCCATCTTCCTCGCCAATTTCTTTCTACTTCTTCCACCCCCGCTCTTCCTCGTTGTCAGCCCGACCCTGGCCACCCGTCTCGTGCCGTCGCCACCAATGACCTCATCGTCAACTCCTGCGACCCGTTTTGGTGGTTCCCCCCGCCAATCCGTACGTCATTCACCATCAACAAACCCAGCCAAAGATCTCCGCTGCTCTCCTCTGTTTCTTTCTTCTTTCCTCTCATTTTCTCTCTCTAACATCTAGGGCCCACATGGTTGTCATTTAAATTGTGGTTAAGAAAATAATTAGTGTAATCTATAACTAATGTGAGAATGATTGGTGGGAAATTAAATCCAATTTAAAGTTACGTGAGTATGACAGGTAGGACCCATCCGATAAAAAATAGTAAAAATAATAAAAATCTAACAACTGGACCTCACTATTAAATAAATCTAGAAAAATAGAAAAATTGTTTTTAGTTTTGTAGGAATACGTTATCCCCATAGGAAAGCGTAATTAGGAGAAATACACCTTCGATGTCACCCTCAACATTGTATTTTCTCTTTTCTTTTTCTTTTCTTTTGGATTTCCATCCGAGTTAGATTCAAATACAACTTTTTGCATTTGAACTTCAAATTATGTGAAACCAGTTTCTAAATTTTTCTAGAATTGCGAGCTTTCATAATCTAAAACAATATTTTGATTTGCTCACTATTTGAATTCCTTTGGCTCTAATTGCACTATTCGATGTTTTGCGTGTAGATACCGACATCCCGAAAAATCCCGTCAACGATGTAGAGCAAGACTAAGTGTTCAAAGAGCAAGGCAAACACCCCCTTTGATCATGTTGATCCCATATTTTACTATTATGTATGTTGTGTTCAAATCTACTATGCATGCGAGTATTTCCTATAAAAATCACTATGTTAATGGGAATGGTAGATATGTCCATTGTCCAATTGTTGCATATATCCTACCTTGATAAATTGATGCCCCACCATTGATACCTTAGTAACAATTATCGACTACTCGAATAATTATGTGTGTAAAATTGGAGTAGATGTATGATAGATGTTTAGCCCTGGTTACACCAATATCACTTATATTGGATAAACTATGGTCAAAATGTTTGAATGGGAATTGTTCAAAGTATGGTAACTAACAAGGCAACTCATAATAGTTGGTATAGACAAATATATAAATGACTTGAAGAATGAGTAGAACAAGATAATTAGGAATGCACCTAAATAAACCAAATGCATATCCAGGCAGCATTGGCATGTTGCTACATCAATCACACACAAACTTTGTATTTAGTCCTTTGCAAGCAACACTCTCACACCATGGGGTTAGTCTCCTAAGAATCACACACAAGCAACACTCTGACAAACACACACCACAGGCACAACTGACCCTCTTATTTCAAGCACACACATAACCACAATCCAAACCAAATACATTGTAGGTTACTCTCCTAAGAGACACGCACACAATAACATAGTTTCAAAGACACCAGCTTGGTGGATGCACATAGCATGCACCAAACACCAATTTGTTCTTTAGAAAACACACCAACTTGGCAAGCAAACTATGAAACCTTTACGGCCATGGAAGCAGTAGAAAGCTGCAGAAAGTCATATATATTTCCACCACCAAACCTGCAGAGGTGATGATACAACTAATTAATGTTAGCAGAATTGATATACATGCTATATTTGTGTAGAGATTGCTGCAGATATATACACAAGATCCGTTGATATTACTGTGTATATTGATACATACATGAAAGAAAAAAAATCAAGGAAGATCATGTGCGTATATATATATATATATACCTTAGCAGTGATACTGGTTCACCGGAGAATTGAGCCTCTGCGCAAGGCTTTCTTGTAGTACAACGAGTGGCATGGCTTGAAGAGGGATGGGTCATGGCCGACATCCTCCCCATCCCAGTCCAGCTTCTTCCACCAGTCCTTCTCGCAGTCCACAGTAGGGCGGCAGTCTAGACAGCGGTGATCGACGGCCGGGAGGCGCCTGAGGCCCCAACATCCCCTGACCTTGACATTCTCGAGCATGGGTGCAAACATCTTGGCTTCACATATCTGCTGCAGACTGGGGAGATCATGTAGGTAGATGTGCTTCAGCTTTGGGAATTCCAAGACACCTTTTCGATGGTCGGTAGCTAGTTTATTTAGAAACTCTGCCTCCACGGGCAAGATCTGCCTGAGATTACCACAGTAGGTGATGTGGAGGGTCTCCAAGTTGGGAAAATATGAGTCCGGGGCATTCCACGACAGCGGTAGGACAAATATGAGTCTGCGGCAGGAGTACAAGTGTATGCTTTGTAGCTTCGCAAAGGTTGTAGTGTCCTTAGCAGGAACCGTGCTTCCTTTGCTCCAAATGCAGTGGGTCATCAGAAGATCAGCCGCCCAAAAGGTTTCCAGTTGTTCAAAGCAGAAGATATGGTAGTTAGTGGAGAACACAGTGTGCAGCTCAAGGCATCTCTCAACACGGCACCGCTTGAGACGATTCCAATCAATTTCCTTCTCTCCTGTGGACATTATGCGTTGGGGGATAACAGTGGTAATGGAAGAATTGTCGTGCACGTGCAACGACTCGACCTCATTCATCACGAAGATGATAGCCTCAATTCCTTGTAAGCTCTCCACATTAGTGTTGTTGATTCTCTCACCAATCTCCAGATGGTTGTCCAATGGCTGAAACTGCGGGGCACTGCTGTCATCATGATCAGTAGTTATCTTGTCAACAGTGACATCCGTGTATGTGCTGCAAGAAGTCTTGGGGATTAACGACTTGTGTAGAGGCTGCCCAGTTACTTCTTTGCTATTAGAAGGACCACACAGATTTAGATGGAACGTATCAGTGCTCCAACAGAACATTTCATGACTTTTTAACACCAAGGACTGAACAAACCTCATGTCCATGATAGTGCCATATGCTTTATGATGTTCCGTTTGGACACGGCAGACCAAAGCATCAACGCATAGCACTGCCAATCTGGAGAATACCTCTTCGGGCCATAGTATGGCATGGAGCTGCAAACATCCCAATAGAATCATTCGCTGGAGGCTTGGGACAATCAGATTTTTGAGGTCAAGAATTTTGACTGCTGTGCCTGAGAGGTCCAGCTCCTCAAGGATTGGCAATGGCCCACGCAATGAGAATTCTAGTAGTCTTGCACAACCAGCCAAGGAGATACAGGATATTTTAGCTTCCTCTCCTCCTCCTGCATCCAAGCTGAATGATTCAAGTGATCGAGGTAGTCCTTCTGGGCCAACATGTTCCAACCCAACACAACCATCTAGAACCAGAGTCTTGAGGCTAGTTGCCCTGGACAGGCTCGGCAAAACTTGCATGGTGCTGTTCCTAGATAGGTCGAGGAGATCCAACTTCCCCATGTCGGTGAATTCATCCTTATTGCCTGTCTCCCAGGAGCTTGTAGGCTCAGTTATGCAAAGCTTGTGCAGCATCTGCAGTCGTCGCCAAGCAAGATTACTACGCCAAATCCTTCCATTCTTTATATGTAACTCCCTAATGTTTGCACCCATTTGCTCTATTACCTCTGGGGATAAATCCAACTCCCAATCCGTGTCGCATATGTCCAGCACCCATAGGCTTTGAAAAAATCCCATAGCTAGTCTATCTCGCTTCTCCTCTTCTTCTTTTTGCGGTTGATCCTTGCAATCAACTAATCCAAGGAACCTTAAGCTGCGGCAACAACAAAAAGGAGGTGAAGAAAAGCTGAAGGTGCACCGGCAAAGTTTCAATACACGTAGTTTGTTCGAATGAAGAAACATGTCATTGGGTAAAGCGACAATAAATGATGTTGATTCTGGAAAAGCTAAAGCTGAAGGATGTTGACTTTGGACAACCAGGAAAAAGGATGTTGACTCTGGAGGTACGGTCTGGACATTTGTCTCTCTGTTTTGTTCACTATTAGAGTAGGTGGCCAATATCCAGCGTTTAGGAGGAGTCTCCAGTCTATGACCAAAATGTGGTATACTATTGGATGAGTAATCCTCTATTCTTATCTGCTCATGCAGGGCAGCGGCAACCTCCCATATTGCTTCATCAAACTGACCTCCTTGTATAATCCCATCACAGACCCAATAGTTGGATGCATGGGTAGCCCAGTTGTAGTCCACCATGTTGCCGCCCTTATAATTCAACCACATGAGATACAAACAACACTCTGCAGCTATTTTTGGGTTGATGCCTAGTTTATGTTGTGCATACCGAGCAACTTCTCTAGCTTCTTCCAGTAGTAAAACCATCCACAGAGGTGAATAATAAATATAATCATTATAAATGTAAAGATGTGAATTATCCACTCTTTGTTTTATTTCTGGGTTGAGACGAAGCCTCCCTCTGAAGGTCCACAACAATTTACTACCCAACCATTCAGGCCGAGGAACTCCAAAATCGTTCAAGTCAATTATGTGGTTACTCCCATTATGAAATACCGCTAAAAATCTGTTGTCTTGTAGTGTTCGATGGATCTCCCTTGTGACTTTCCCTATCTCAACTCTGGAGCCTTCATCTACCCCGCTGAAATCATCCTCCTCGTCTTGCCTATCAAAGACATCCATAACCCGTTGAGGAAGCTTCAGTTCCTCCGCGATTGCCCTCTGGAGTACTCTTCGGCTTTTCCACCTGGAGCAATCGACGTGGATGATCCTGTCGAATGTCTTCCTCATTCGAATGTCCTTGGCTATGGCTCTAAGCACCACAGAAGCAGCCAGTCCTTGCCATCCGTCATAGTAGATGGCGGCCTTGTGTGATCCACTGCTCGTATCCTCTAGATTATGGATTATCAATTGTACCGCTTCCTTAACGTTTTCCGCATAAATATCCTGCATGAATTGATGGCAGTTAGTCGAGATCACCTCACATGGGTAGCAGTTTTTATTAAAAATAAAGTTGCAGGCTAGCAAAAAAGCTAGAAGTAATTGTTAGGAAACTCGGCCCATCGTGGTCCATGTGGATTCTTACCGAAACTCTGACTGTAGCTTATAAATAGGAGGCAGGGGTCCCCCCATTGTATGTGTGCAATAAGAAATAAAGCAGACTAGTTCCTCCACATATTTGTGTCTCTCTCTCCCTCTCTCTCTCTATTCTCCAATTTAGATCTATTAGGCAACCCCAGACTATTTTTTCTAACATGTTATCAGCACGAAGCTCTACCGGAGAAAAGGTGAGGAAAGGTGAGAACGAGGATTGTTCCAATCGCTCGTTTGTATCTTACATCTAATCTATGTGGCATGAAGCCACAGTGCGCAACGATGTTTTGCAATTTGCGGCACGACGCTATGACTATGCATCTAATCTACAGATCGTGGCATGAAGCTGACACTATAGTACAACCCATTGGCACGAAGTTGCCAGTTCCCAGGCGCCAGCTTGAAGGCTGGCCTCCCATGGCCACGAAGTGCCGCCAAAGCTGACTGCCCTTTTTTCTCGGTCACCATGCTTGAAGCAGATGCAAACCCACGGACGAAGCACCGCCGTGCAAGTTGGCCCCCACCAAGCTCGTCGGCGATGTTCTTTGCCGCCGCCGCACCGGTATCGCGTCGGCCAGCTCTCGCGCGCCCAAAGCGCGACTCCGGACGCAATCGCGCCCCCTCGAGGAACCAACTGCGTCGCCGCGCGCCCTCGGGCCCTGGCGCTCGAAATTGTGCTCGCGTCGACGCGCGTTACGCCTGAACTCGCCGATTTGGAGCCGCCGGCCATCGGCACCTTGCTCTGCCGTGCGCCCGGGCCACCGACTCCCCGCCGACGCTCCTGCGCCATAGTGCCCGTGCCACCACGTGATGCCCCTGCGCCACCGCGCGATGCACCTGCATGGCGCGCCCTGCCGCCCCGTCGCCTGTAGCCCGCCGGTCGCCGGCATCCTTGGTTCGGCCGGCTCGTTGCCATGGAAGCAACAGACTTGAAGCTCTCCCTTTTGGAGTCCAATGGACTTGAAGTCCATAAAGCAACCAACTCCAATCGGCTTTAATGCAGTTTTGGCGCACGAGGGCAAGGGGATTTTACCCCTTTGCCCCCCGATTAATCAATTTTATTTCTTTATCTTCTGTTCTGTTCCGAAAAATGAGTAGAAATTCGAGAAATAGATTAGAAAATTCTAGAAATTCTAAAATTTGCCAGAAAAATATGAAAAATAGGTAGAAAATTTTAGAAAATTTATTTGGCTTTGGTTTTAATTTCTCTTATCCTTATTTTCTGCATTTATGAATGTTTGCATGTATTTTTGCAATAATTATCTTGTTTAGATTACGAAAATTCATGAGAATTTATTTTTCTAGCACTTTATGAATTTTGCAACCACATTCTATTAGATTACACGCAGTAATCTAATTATGGAATTTGTAAACATGCAGATGTCTGGAATTGTGAACTGTGAGTTTGAAGAGCTGGCCTCGCATGGTCAGAACTACCTCACTTGGGCATCCGATGTGAAGATCGTACTTGGCGGCAAGAAGCTCCAAGCTGTCATCGGCTTAGGGTCCTCGAAGGACGCGCCACCTACTACCGAGTAGAACGATCAAGCATTGCACTTCTTCAGGCACCACTGTAAGTTCAAGCTCCATTTGGTTTTGGTAATTGGATTAGATTAATGCTTAAGTTGTTTTTAATGACAAATCTAATCTTAATGAGACTAACATGTTTTATTGAGTTATATTCAATAGTCTCATATTTGGATGGAACATGAAAAACCCAAGGTATGTATGCATATTTATTATAGTATTAATTGCATACTTTGGATTCAAGTTAAAGTATGAATTCTCCATTGCATTAACCACAAAATGTGCATTATGTTTCCCAATCCATATATTACATGAATGCACATATCTAGGGGGAGTTCACACTTGAACTTAATGTTTCATTAGTATTGATCTATTCTTCACTCCATATAGAAAGGATCAATATATTGAAACATATCAATTTAAATGAATGCTTAAATTGAGTTCGTTTGTCTTCTAATCATCAAAAAATATTTCATCATGTGTTGATGGTGTTCTTGTGGTTGATTAAAGACAAATGGAGAGTTCTTGAGTAGTATGAAGCATTAGTTGCATCATATGCTCAAGACACATTTAAATTCATTAATTGATTTAGGTTGAACTCAATCGATATAAGTGGTATCCATTATATGTTAATGGATTGCACAAATGATTGAGACAACCATGCATCTTATACTAACCATTTTCATAAGTGATAAATGAGCCAGGTTAGGTCCAAAGATGGTTGAGATAAAGAAAACGGGACAAGGATGACATCATGAGGTGATGGACGTCAAGAGGAGATCTCGGAAAAGAAGAAGAAGAGCTAAGGTGTCAATCCCAGGGGAGAAAATGATTGAAGTTCATAAAGACCCCAAAGGGGATTGCTTGCGGCGGCTTAAGGTATAACTAGATAGGCTAAGGATTTTTCTAGCTTTATGTCTAGTTTTAGCATCGTACTATTAAGAAGGGTTGAGTATTTACTTTGAGATTTATCATGTGTTCGTGATCTCAATCCCGTGTTCACTCGAGCTCAAATCTTCCTGATTTGGTTTTTGCATGGAGCTAACCATTTGGCATGTGTTGCAAATGGGTGAAGCTCGTGCTTGGTTTTTGCATAAAGCTCTATTTGGCATGTGTTGCAAAAAGGACAAGCTTATGCTTCGGGTTTTCGCATTGAGCTTTGATTTGCATGAGTTGCAAATAGGATAAGCTAATGCGTTGGTTTTTGCATGAAGTTCATGTTTTGCATGTGTTGCAATAGATGAAGCTTCATGCTTTGTTTTTTTTAAACCAAAATCTTATTTCATTTATTTGGTATTGCTTGGAGCTATGTTTGCATGGGTTGTAAAAGGAGAGAGCTCAAGCAAGTGTTTAGTTTAATAGTTGCATGGAGCTAGAGAATTGCAAGAGTTGTAATTAGAGAGCTCATGCACTCTGATTTGGTTTTTGTTTGGAGTTTGCTTGGAGCCAGGGTTTTGCATATGTTGCAAAAAGAGAATGCTCAAGCATATATTGGTTTGGTTGTTTATTTGCAAGTTCGTTGTGCGAATAAATGGGAGGTCTATGGGTTCTGGTCCTAAAAGCATGTGATACTTGCACCGTGGTTTCTGCAAGTCAGTTTGGGTCGTGGTTTGACCATCACATGGCTAAGAGGATAAACCTTATAGTCTCCAGGATTTATTTGCTTAATACGTTCTTGCAAATATAATCTTTGAGACGTTTGCGAAATGTGTTCTTCGCAAATTGTTTGGAGTTTGGTTAAAATTCTTTGAGCATGGTTTAGTGGTGTTGCAAAAGTGTTTTGCAACTTATTGTGATCTTGGTTTGATCACCATTTGGCTCAAAGAATAGTTGTTGAAGTTTCGGAGAAAAGGTTTGGATTGAAAATCCTATTTTCTCTGTTTTGCTGGCACTACCGCAGTGTTAATGTCGGTAGTACCGCAAGGTCGGCAGTACCGCCGTGTGGATGTCGATACTACCGCTTGGATGGTTCTACTGTTATTTGTGTAGCGGTAGTTGTGTTCCAAAACTGAGAGTTTTTCTAGAGTATTTATGAGGCCGGCACTACCGCTGAGTTTAGAGCGGTACTACCATTGGAGCGGTAGTATCGGAGTTTTAATAGCGGTAGCTATTTCTAGACAGGTGTTTTTCTGGAGTTCTTCTGGAGTTTTAGAGGCCGGCACTACCGCTTGTATAAGAGCGGTACTACCGCAGGTCCGGTAGTACCATGTTTTTAGTGCCGGTACATATTGTCCAAAGTGGCGTGCTTCTCTCTGTTTGAATGTCGGCACTACCGGAGGTTTTGAGCGGTACTACCGTCGGAGCGGCAGTACAGGGGTTTAGTAGCCGGTAGTCATTTTTCAGAGAAGTCTTTGTTGTGCCTGTTCGGGAAGCGGCGATCGCGGCTTGAGGTCTTGCAGGTGGAGCGGTACTACTGGGCTTATGCCTGCAGTAGTACCGGATTTGCTGTGTAATGGATAGTTTTATAGCCGTTACCCTGAGGGCGGTAGTACCACACTTTTGCCGTCGGTACTATCGCATTTGTCGATTTTTCAGGGTTTTGCCCCTCCAACGGCTAGTTTTGGAGTGGGGGCTATATAAGACCCCCTTGGGGGCATTAGCAATGTAGTTGCTGGTGTTTTGAGTCCTCTTGAGGTTTGTGTGTGTCTATGGGAGTGGTTTGCATGGTTTGCTTCTTCCCCATTTGGTTTTTAGCTCAAGAGTGATCCTAGATGCATGAGTTGTACTAGGTGATCACCGGAGACGCAAGGGTTGCGATCGGTGAAGCTTGAGTGGAGTGCTCAACCTATTGCTCTTGGACGTTGGTGCCTCCTAGATGGCGTAGGAGCGTCGTGCGCGGGAGCTCTCGAGGATTGTGAGAAGCCCCGGCAAAAGTTTGTGAAGGTTGGAGTTTAGCCTACCCGGCGTGGTAAAAAGCTACCACGAGTGGATTCGAGGTGGAAGGCTCAAGTGAGTGAGCCAGTCCAAAGTGAGTTGGACTTCCTCAACGTGGAGTATGGGAGAAGTCTCCGAACCATGGTAAAACGTATCGTGTCCCTTGTCTCTTTTACTTTCAAGCATTTATCTTATCGCATTTATATCTATTGCTTGATTGTGTATAGAATTGCTTAGTGTAACTTACTTGATCAACATTGCAATTCTAGTTAGAGATATAATTAGCTAGTGCACTAGTGAGCCTAGTTGATTTAGACCTTAATTGTCAAAACCGTAGTTTACGCTTCCACAATTTAATTAGGTTTTGACATAGGGGTAATTAGAGGCGATCCTCGATCATTAGTTGTGAGAAAAAAATTTAAATCGCCTATTCACCCCCCCTCTAGGCGCATCCTTGACTCTACAACCACCTCTCAGCCACCTTAAAGAATGAATACATGGCTGAAGAGAGTACACTTGAGCTATGGACTGCACTCCACAAGCGGTTCGAGAATCTCAAGTACACAATCTTGCCCCAAGCACAGTAAGATTGGGTTCACCTGAGGTTTGCGGACTACAAAACAGTGGCCGAGTACAATTCTGCCTTGCACAGAATTTGTACCAATCTCTCTCTATGTGGAAAGAAGATCACTGATGAGGAGAAGATTGAGAAAACTCTTTCCACTTTTCACCCTAATGCTATCCAGAGTGCCCGCAGCTATCGTTAGGATGTATACAAGGAGTATAGCGAGCTGATTGATGTTATGCAAGTTGTGGAATCACAAGATGAAGTTCTTCGCAGGAACTTCATCTCATAGCCACCTGGAAGGGGCATGTACCAGAAGTCAATGCCAACAGCTATAAGGTGAAAAAGCCCGCCCATAGTATGAGGGGCAAGAAGGGTGGAAAAGAGAAACATCAGGCCAAAGGAAAGTCCATAGCCCAAGAGGAAAAAGGATGACAAGGAGAAGCCGCATACTAAGCCGTATGGACAATAGAACCAAACGTGCTTCAAATGTGGCACTTGGGGAATCCTAGGAAGTGGTCAATGCATATCAGGCCAAGAAGAAGGCCAAAGGAAATGCATCGATAGAAGCACATTTTGCCGAAGTAGGCAATGATGATGTCATGGATGTAGACACCCCACATGCTTATCCTCGCAGCCCAGCCTAGATATTGATGAAGCAGCCAAACTCTTGGCTAATGAAGAGAACACCTCTATTGATGACATAGAGGCAGAAGTGAATGCATACTTTACAGATTTCGTTTAATGCATGAATAGCATTGCTAGCATTTTCTTTAGATTGTGGTTGATTAGTTAATTTTGAATAATGAATTGTAAACTCTAGAAGAGCATACTTTTTCTCATGAATAAGAATTGCAATTTATCCTTTATTCCAGTATTCTATATTTGCAAGCAACGTTTGAACTACTTTGCCACTGTCTGATTAGAATTATATTTCTTTTCATCTAGAAATTGTGTAGCGTTCAATGGAGGAAATATGCATTATTGATAGTGGCACAACAAATACCATCTTAAGAGAGTCGAAATACTTCCAAACGATCACGAAAAATGCTGGAAGGATTACAACAATCGCAGGTAGCGATACACATATAATAGGCTCCGGAAGAGCCACAATTATATTGCTAATGGGTACAACTTTGGAAATTGAAGAAGCCCTTTTGTACCCTGAGTCAACTCGCACTCTCTAAGTTTTAAACATATCCGTGCCAATGGGTTTCACGTAGAAACCAATGAAGAAAATGGCAAAGAGCATTTGTGCATCGTGAAGCACGCAGAATATGGAAAATGGTGTTAGAAAAATGTCCCTCATATGAATCTGGGTTGTACTACACGAGAATCAATGCACCCGTAATATATACTTCTTTGAAGACTGTCTTTAGAAGCTCTGAATTATTTTCTTTATGGCATTGTAGATTAAGTCATCCTGGTCTTAGAATGATAAGAAATATAGTTAACAACTCACAAGGTCATGGCATTAATGTTAAAAATTTCCCGAATCATGAAGATTTTGTGTGCCATGCATGTGCCACCGGGAAATTAATAACTAGACCCTCTGTTATGAAATTGCAAAATGAAATCCTTGCATTCCTAGAACGCATTCAGAGGGATATTTGCGGCCCAATTCAGCCCTTGTCAAGGCCATTTCGGTACTTCATGGTGCTCATTGATGCTTCCTCGAAATGGTCGCATGTATGTTTGTTGTCAACAAGGAATCATGCATTCGCAAAGCTGATCTCGCAGATCATCAGAATTAATAATGCTTTTCCTGATCATCACATGAAGTCCATTCGAATGGACAATGCTGTCAATTTACTTCCAAAGGCATTTGATGATTATTGCACAGGGACTGGAATAACTGTTGATCACTCTGTACCGCACGTCCATACGCAAAATAGACTAGCTGAAGCACTAATAAAGAGGATTAAGTTCATAGCCCGACCGCTCTTGCAGAGTTGTAACTTGCCCAACACTTGTTGGGGACACACAGTCCTGTACGCAGCAGCACTCATCAATTATAAACCATCGGCCTACAACATCTATTCACCTATGCAATTAGTGCAAGGGGTCATCCCGAAGATTTCTTATCTTAGAAAATTTGGTTTTATGGTATATGTACCTATACCACCCCGACATCGGACTGCAATGGGCCCTCTCTGCAAGTCTGGGATATACGTTGGTTATGAGAGTGCATCCATAATCAGGTATTTGGAACCCATGACTGGAGATTTGCATACAGCCCAATTTGCTGATTGCATCTTTGACGATGACCGTTTCCCATCATTAGGAGGAGAAAATCAACCATTGGAAATCATATGGCATTCCACTGGGATCCCCGTGCATGACCCTCACACTAATGAAGCAAATCAAGAAGTCCAGAAGATAATTGATTTGCAGAATTTAGCAAATGAACTGCCTGATCATTTTTATTATCTAAAGAGCGTGGTTAAGTCGCATGTACCAGCAAGAAATGCACCAGAGAGGGTTAAAATACCAAAGAAAGTAGAAGGTATCCCTCATCCTGTTCAGAGGCCTCAAAGAAAAAGAACAGAAAATCTGGCTTCTCAAACCCAAGGTACCCGGAGATGTTTGGGGAAAACTGGGCAAGAGGACTTACCACAACCAATCACGAAAATGCTCCAAAGCAAGAAGGGGAGCCAGTTGAGACCTGGCACTGGAAAGAAGCCTATGGAAAAGGCAATTCTAGATCTGAATCTTCTATTGTAGGAAGCCGCCGGAAATAATGTGTGCGCACACATTGGCGATGAAAAACTAAAGAAACTTGCTCCTGCAATGAAAAATAGCAGTGAAGAGCAGGTAGAAGCGCATGAAGCACCCCATGATGAAATGACCATAAATTTTGTAATAACAGGAGCATGATGAATAGAGCAATAGCCAATGTCCATGCATACTTTGCAAAGAAGATTGCCACGATCATTGATCATGATCCTGAGCCTGCATCTCTCGTAGAGTGCAAGAAAATGCTCGATTGGGAAGAATGGAATAAAGCAATCACTGCAGAGTTAGTCTCTTTAAACAAAAAAGAGGTGTTTGGGCCTGTATGCCGCACACCTCCCCATATAAACCCCGCAGGTCACAAATGGGTTTTTGTTCAGAAGAGGAATGAAAACAATGAAGTTGTAAGGTACAAGGCAAGGTTTGTCGCTAAAGGTTTCACTCAACGTCCTGGGATTGATTATAAATAAACCTATTCTCTGGTTATGGGAGGAATTACCTTTAGATATTTGATCTCAATGGCAGTCAACTTAAAGTTGAGAATGAAGCTAATGGATGTTGTCACAATATATTTGTATGTAAACTTGGATTCGGAGATATACTTGAAAGTACCGGAAGGTATCCCTACCCCGAACCAAGATAGAGCAAACAAAAACCTATACAGTGTGAAATTGGAGAAATCACTGTATGGACTGAAGCAGTTAGGAAGAATGTGGTACAATCGCTTGAGTGACTTTCTCTGCAAGAAAGGCTACATGAACAGCGAAGATTGTCCATGTGTGTTTATACAACGATCCCCGAATGGATTTTGTATAATCTCTGTCTATATAGATGACTTGAACATCATTGGGACGGATGAAGAAATTGAAGAAGCATGCTCATACTTGAAGTCTGAGTTTGAAAAAAAAGACTTGGGTAAAACTAAGTTCTATTTAGGCTTGCAGTTTGAACATGTCCAAGGTGGAATCTTGGTACACCAATCGTCCTACACGCAGAAAGTGTTGGAGAGATTTGGTTTTGAAAAGGCATACCCTGCAAAGACCCCAATGGTCGGAAGGTCACTCCAAGTAGATCTAGATCCATACAGGCCTAGAGAAGAAGGGGAGGAAGCCCTAGGAGCTGAATTCCCGTATTTGAGTGCAGTTGGAGCGCTCATGTATCTTGCGAATAGCACTAGACCGGATATTGCGTTCGTCGTGAATTTGCTAGCACAGTACAGTGCAGAACCCACCAAAAGGCATTGGAAAGGGGTGAAGGACATCTTCCGTTACCTCCAAGGAAGCAAAGATCTTGGCTTGTTCTACAAAAGAATCCTTGAATTGAATTTGGTTGGCTATGCCGATGCTGGGTACCTATCGGACCTGCATACTGGCAAGTCACAAACCAGGTATGTTTTCCTTTGTGGTGGAACAACAATCTCTTGGAAGTCGTCTAAGCAGACACTTGTGTTGATGTCGACGAACCACTCGGAAATCATTGCCTTGTATGAAGCCTTCCGAGAATGTGCATGGCTTCGAATAATGGTTCACCACATCCAGAAGTCATGTGGCTTGAACATGGAACAAACTCCCACTATTATCTATGAAGATAATGCAGCTTGTGTTGCTCAAGTGCAAATGGGATATGTGAAAAGTAACCTCATGAAACATATCAACCCCAAGTTCTTTTATGCTCATGAAACGCATAAGATGAACGAGATAAAGATACTGCATTCTAAGTCGTGTGAAAATCTCACAGATTTATTCATTAAGTCACTCCCGTCATCTTCCTTTGAAAGATGTGTTAGAGGAATCGGGATGATGAGACTTAGAGAAGTGCAGATTTCAGGGGGAGAATTTTCACATACTCCTACATAAATCTCGAACATGAAGTTTGAGTACCCAATGTGAATCTAGAAGATTAACATTGAAGTTTGGTGGATTGTACTCTTTTTCCTTAGTAAGTTTTTCATTGAAATTTCCTTACGTAAGGTTTTCATGAGGCAATCCGTGCAACACAGCAAACGTATGCTATGTACTCTTTCTCTAAGTATTTTTCCCACTGGGTTTTTCTGGAGTTTTGATGAGGCATATGCATCTCATGGTAAAGAGTCCAAGGGGGAGTGTTAGGAAACTCGGCCCATCGTGGCCCATGTGGACTCTTACCGAAACTCTGACTGTAGCTTATAAATAGGAGGCAGGGGTCCCCCCATTGTATGTGTGCAATCAGAAATAAAGCAGACCGGTTCCTCCACATGTTTGTGTCTCTCTCCCTCTCTCTCTATTCTCCAGTTTAGATCTATTAGGCAACCTCGGACTATTCGATAGTGAGATTGTCTAACAGTAATGATCGGTGGAACACCGGATTGGGCATTTATGCCTGCTCGCGAGTACTCTAGTTAGCTTGCATACACAAGCTCACCAACTAAATGAGCATCACAATTTCGAAATCAAAATGTATAGTCCCGTAGTCCATGATGTTTGGCTGTGTTCGCTATATATATAGGAAAATAGTTCCATACCCCTGGGAGTATGTACTCCCAATATCAATATACCGCTAAATGATGTTGTTATACCTCTTTATCCATCAGAGTATACTTTAATACTGATTATAAGATACTCCAAAGTGAGTTCCACAAAAAATTTCATCAAAGTCCATCCATTATAGCATAATTTATTTATATACTCTTTGTACATATGGAAAAGGGTATATAGCAAAAAAATAAAGGGCTCCGATGAATTTTTTTTCAACAATATCGCATTGTAGTATCTTAGAATTATTATTGGAATATACTGAAAGTGATAAAGGAGTATAATACATTAGTTTAAATGGTATACTGAAGGTGAGAATACGTACTCCCAGGAGTATGAAAAATGCTTCATATATATATATATATATATATATATATATAGAGAGAGAGAGAGAGAGAGAGAGAGAGCCTCTTTTCTACTCTCGGGAGTAATTACTCCCTATACCGTATCTCACGACGTAGGGAGTATCTCGCACAACGGAGGGTATATACGTGTAGTATACAAGTATACAAGACCATCTAGGTAGTATTTACATTTTTTTCAAAGGTGGTATGTATATTTTTTAGACATACTTCTTTTTATGTGTGTATATGAAGGTATTTGCAAAATATGCTAAAATCTATGTACTCACTTACAATTTTTTTCATGTGAATCGCATTGGAATATCTTATAATTAGTACATGAGTATACTCAAAGTGATAAAGGAGTATTTCAAGTTTGTTTGGGTGGTATTTCAGAGATGGGAGTAATTACTCCCAGGAGTAGAAAGTATTATATATATATATATATATATATATATATATATATATATATATATATATATATATATATATATATATATATATATAGCCTTTCAGATTGGAGCATTACTCCACCTTGATATACCACTTAAACGAATGTGTTATACTCCTTTATCGCTTTCAGCATACTCCAATAATAATTCTAATATACTACAATGCGATATTGTTGAAAAAAATCATCGGAACCCTTTATTTTTTACTATATACCCTTTTCCGTATGTAAAAAGAGTATATAGACAATTTATGCTATAAATGGTGGACTTTGATGAAATTTTTCATAGAACTCACTTTGAAGTATCTTATAATCAGTATTAGAGTATACTCAAAAGAATAAAAAGGTATAACAACATCATTTAAATGGTATATTGAGAGTGGGAGTACATACTCCTAGGGTATAAAACCATTTTCATATATATATATATATATATATATAGAGGATGGCTAGAATACTATCGATAGCAAAGTGAACTTGTACTACCCACGTTCTAAGCCGTCCGATCGTACAACGTATGGTCCAGATAAATCAAGGTGGAAGGCCACTTAAACCATTTTACACAAAACCCCCACATTAATTCCTCTTTTGCGAATACATCCTTCCACCTTGATTCATCTGGACCATACGTTGTGCGATCGGACGGCTTAGAACGTGGGTAGTACAAGTTCATTTTGCTATCGATAGTATTCTAGCCATCCTCTATATATATATATATATATATATATATATATATATATATACATATATATATATAGGGGGCATATTCAGTGCAAACCTCCCTTACCGTGAAAACTCTGTGCAAACCACGTGTAAAAGTTTTGAAAAATTCTCAAAAAATTATCATAGGTAGGGGAGGTGAGGTTCTACAATCCTGTAAAATTTCAAGACCAAACTCAATCGCATTTGGAAGATATGAAAAAGACAAATTCGGTATGAATAGTAATTTTTCACTGTTTAGGACTATTCATTTTGCAATTTGTCTTTTTCATATCTTCCAAATGCGATTGAGTTTGGTCTTGAAATTTTACATGGTTGTAGAACCTCACCTCCCCTACCTATGATAATTTTTTGAGAATTTTTCAAAACTTTTACACGTGGTTTGCACGGAGTTTTCACGGTAAGGAAGGTTTGCACTGAATATGTCCCCATATATATATATATATATATATATATATATATATATATATATATATATATATATATATATATATATGAAAAATACTTCGTAGGTATATTATTTTTTTACTGTGTGATTACGTGTATATTCTTTACTCTAATGCCAGGATGAATTCGAGCACAGGGTGACCGGCCACGTCACCTCTTTTGCCAAAAAGCTTTTCAGAAACCACAAATCGCAGACAAATATATTCGAGCACCGTTTTATTTTTCAAAAAAAAAAAATCCGTGCTTTCGCAGATTCGTGAACGGATCTTCTACAAGCTTTTTGTACAAAGAATTTATGGTTACGCAAATTCGTCGATGACTCCTAGCCAACTCATTTTTAGAAAACTCCCAAAGAAAACCGAAATTACGTTAAGGTTCCATCAATTTTTTTTGCAATAAGGAGACATGGTTCCGCAGATTCGCGAATAGATCCTCCACCTTCTTTTTGCAAAAAGAACCCATGGTTACACAAATTCACCGACAACTCCAATCTAGTCTATTTTTTTTAAAACCCTGAGAAAATTAAAATTACGTTTAGCTCCTCCTATCATTTTTTTTGAAAAAAAAACCCTACACCTAATGTCGCACGGTATGGCTACCAGTATATATACTTTATGACTCGGTGGATAGGTTTATTTGAAAATCTTCGGCGTAGCTTTTTTCTTATCGAGATCCAATACAATGCGCCTTTGTCATGCTTTGTATATATTGCGAGACGATCGCACGTTGTAAGTTGGTAGCACCATAGTAGATTTATCCGTTTGGTGATGAGGCGCGCTAGACGAGATATCATTATTTGCGATTCTTGAAATGTATGTATACCAAGATTGTATACCAATTTTCAAAACTTACATTTTAAAGAAGAGCAGGGAGTACATATAATCCAACAAGAGTAAACTCACTAACAAGAATAGTACTCTACTTCGTCAAAATGCCTTGCATATGTACATACGTATAAAATACCTGTTTTGGCATGGTGACTTTCTCAATGAAGGCCCAGCAAACACGAGAAGATCCACAAATCTAAACCCATCTGCATCTCTAGATGGATCTCCAGTTGCTAGCACGAACAAGAACGTATCAGTTATGTTTGTGCATCGACATTGTTAGTCCATGTATTGAAAACCAACTTGTGAACAATTCACGTCGGCGAGAATCATAACAGTACCTTAAGATAGCAGAAATGTTGGTGTCGTTTCCTCCCTGAAGAAAGATGTTCATGTGAAGTGAAGGAGGATGACAGAAATTGGAGAGCAACCGTCAACAATATTGCTAAGCTAGTTGCAATGAGCTCCTCCAAATGGCTTGTGTTTTGGCTTTGGGGTGCTTTTACTAAAGCAAAAGTGGTTCTTTGCTTGGGGTTGGAGCTAAAGAACAAAGGTGGAACAATTAATTAACCTCTAAGGATTGTAAAAAATCTCTTAAAAAAAGGTGTTGGCTGGCAAAGCTAGAAGTAGTGATCGGTGGAACATGCATAAAAGGGTCATACGCCAAATATTCACTATTTCAGTTAGCTTTATAGTGAGTATTCGGTGAGAGAAAAATTACTCCCGTAGTGCATTCTCAAACGGGAGTGATGTTCACTATTTCAGCTAGCAGATCAAGAATTTTTTCACCGGGTGATGTTTCGTGGAGTGGCTTATTTTTAAATCTTCAATGTAGCGTTTCTTTTTCCAGATCCAATCACCCAACACAATTATACAGTGCATCTTAATTTCACATGCTTTGTATTTTTTTTTAAATAATATTTTTTTTAAAAAGATTGCCGACATTAATATGTGGATTTTAAAATTTGCAAGAATAATGCATTGTAGCCAAACTGTTTGGCAAAAATAGTATTTTCGCCAATTGGGTTGGTGAAAATACTATTTTCGCCAAACCGTTCGGTGAAAATTCGTTAACCCATGTTTAGGAAGCGATTCAAACTGATTCAAACACTAAATCGCCAAACTGTTTGGCGAAAATAGCTGATCTGGGTATTTAGGAAACAATTCAAACCGATTCAAACACTAAATACCCGAATCAACTGACTCTGTGACTTGTTAGTAGGCTGAAAACGAGCGGAGCCGAGCTGGTTTGAGCCAAACTCACCCAGGCTTGATCGATCTGAATCACGGCTCAGCTTATTTAGAAAATGAGCCAAAAAACAAGTTTGGCTCGGCTTGAAAACTGGCTTGAGCCGGCTCGTGGTGGCTCACGAGCCAAGCTATCAGAGCTTAGGATTTTCCATACTCCCCAATAGCAATATTGAAAAGGCCGATAGCAGCAAGTTTGCTACCACAAATAGCGAAAATCCTTGTTCACTCGTTGTAGTAGTAGGGGCAGGCCACTTCCGGCCATCTCGCCTCCTCCAGCTGCATCTCCATCTCCATCTAGATGTCCCTACCGTCCTCCAGCTCCATCTCCACCTCCTCCATCCCCAAACCCTGCCCCACCATACCTGCGCCCAATCCAACAAGAGACCACAAATCAGTAACATAAAAATCCACCTATAACAATTACAATAATGATGAGGAAAGGGGAGGTGGCCATACCGTCGACGTGGCCAAGCTACGCCATGTAGAACCACTTGGTGGTGGCGAGGCATAAGATCCAATGCTCCGAGTTCATGGATCCCCTCCTCCTACCCTTTGTCGGAGACCAGAGGTGCTCAATTGACCACTTCTTGTGAGCTACCTACCCTATTTAGCTATCTCTACGCTTCGGCCTTAGGTCTCAGAGTCCATCCCCCTTCTTTGCTCGACTCCGACAGCGACAGTAACACCAGCTAATACTTACAGAGCTCGCCCAATGAAACAGTTTTGAATCCGAGCCTTGACTTCTTCTTTTTCCGCTGGGAAATTTCTTCTGTATTTCGCGGGCTCCCTGTTTCTTACTAAGACTTTTGGTTGGCGCGACGGAGAAGAGAAGGAGACGACGAAGCTTCTTATCGAGAAGAAAGGCCTACTGTAGACTGGGTTGGCCGGCTACACCTACGAGCTCGCGAGCGGCTTAGGCTCGGATTGTTTTCTCAACAAGTTAAGAATGAGGCTCAGTTCGGTATGTGTACACCACGAGCCCGAGTTGAGTTGGCTCACTACTACAGACATGCTCATCTGTGTCGGTTCGCAACCGACATTAGTGTCGGTTTTCCAACCGACACAGACGTACCGACAGTAATAATCGTGAATTATCAGTGTCGGTTGTACTCACGAACCGACACAAATAGTTACATATCAGTATCGGTTCTGAACACGAGCCGACTCAGATAGTTAAATATCCGTGTCGGTTCTACATATCAGTGTCGGTTCTGAACACGAGCCGAGCTGAGGTGACTCGGGAGCCTCAAGCTTTATTAATTCCACCTCTACTTGTGACTTGTGAGACTATCGCATGTCGTCAGCTAATATTTAATAGCACCGTGGTAGATTTAGCCGTTTTAGAATGTTAATTAATGATGGTATGATTTGGTGATGACGAGCGCTAGACGAGGTATCATTGTATGGAAAAAAAGCTCAAATATACATCATATAAATCAAAATAGCAAAAATATACAACAAAAAAAATAAATTTCAAAAATGGCAGCAGCTACCGCCGTGCCACGTGGCGGCCGCCACCCCATGCGGCGTCAGCCAGGGCCGCCACAGCGGCGGCCAGTGCCGCCCCACGCGGCGCGTCGGCCGCCCCTGCCCGGCGCGCGTTAGCCACCCCCTGCCGCCCCTGCGCGTCGGCTGGCTGCCGCGCCGCCACCCCACGGCGGCCAGGTGGCGACCTCCGCCGCCGGCCCACAGCCCTCTGCGTAGCGGCGGCCGTCGCCCGGCCCCCTGCCGCGTCGCGCGTGGAACCCTGCCGCGTGGGAGAAATGATGCATTGGAACTCGTTTTTTGGTTGCTAATGCCATTGCCTGGATACTTTTGCCACCGAAAGCAGCATGCATGTGGGAGAAACAGGGAACGGTGGTTGAAATAGCACGACATATCACGTCAAGTCAAATCGAGTTCGTATCCGATGCAGCATAAAGTACAGTTTACGGCTAAATTTAGTTCTAATCAATGTAATTAAGAATAAACGACATGATTATGCGTAACATAAATTGTGATTAATGTAAACGTAGCAGTAATGACCTTTGAGCCTATAAATGGAGGTGCTGCATCGCTCTCCTTGCAGTGTGCCAGAGCAGAGTGTGAGGGAAGAGTGTGAGAGCAGATTGTAGTGCATGTTGTGGGAGCTTGAAGGGAAGGCCAACAAATCGAGAGCGCGAAAACAGAAGATTAATTAGTCGGTGGTTATAGTTATTTGAAATTATCGCAAAGTTCAATCATTTTTGCCTTACTACTTCTTGCCACGTGACTTCATATTGTTGTTTTTGCTTCGTGTAGGTACCGACGACGTTCCCGAAAACTCGGAGCAAGGTAAGCACCTCCTTCAATCATGTTCATACTACAATTTTTCGTAGGTTTTGTTGTTTTGAACAAATGTTTGTATTAAGTATTCTATACTGTGAACCTGGTAGATATGCTCTATACTGTGAACCTGGTAGATATGCCTCCGCATTCCATACAAAAAGTTCAATTAAGTATTCTTGCATGAAATAACAACCATCTTTTGGGACTCTAAGTATCTCTAGAGGTCAGGACCCTCTGGCGAGGTTCCACTGGAACGTTGAACTGTCTCGGGGGTCTGGACCCTCCGATGACCATTGGACTGTACTTATTCCGCATTGTTCATATTTTCTTGATGTAATCACTACGTGGACCCGAGGTCAGGACCCTCTGGCGAGCTTCCACTGCAACGATTATTCGCTTAAGCGAAGGACTGTTATTATTTTTGGACGTAAGCACTACTTGGACCCGAAAGGAGTTGAGCTCCTTTCTGAACTTTACAACTCGAAGGAAAGTAGCCGCTTAATCGGACTTAAATATGGGTGGCGCGGGCTTCTGGACATTGGTCAGTTATTTTGCCTTATTATATATTTCGCTTCTTATTGTGGTTTTTGCTTCGTGTAGATACCGACCTTGCAGATAGCGCACACGCCTTGATTTGTCTGGCGGACCAGAAAACTCAGAGCAAGGCAAGCACCTCCTTCAATCATGTTCATACCACTATGTTAGCCATATTAAGTTGTTATGAAGAAATGTATGTGCGCATGTGTTACATTCAATTAACACCCTATACATGGCGACCTACTTTAGTACTGTGTGGTTTGTTTATTTTTTCACAAAGTTTAATAATTTTTGTTTATTTCATACATGATTTGTATCTTGCAGGTATTTTTGACGAACATTTATTGGTTGAAAGCTCGAGTTTTTTTGATCTTCTGTACTACTTGGAGAAGGTTAGTTTCAAATCTTCATAAATAATAGCATGTTTTGGTCAGTGCAGTTTTAGTGAACAACTTGTTAGGTTAGATTGCCGTATTTACATTTATGCAATGTATTATTCTTGAGGACAGTGTACTGTTATGCTATAGTGAAATGTTACGACGGTATTAGGAAACATTAGTACAATGCTATTATGACATTATGTGTGTAGCAGTAATGTCTGTGATATTTTGTGCGGAGAATGTGAATTAACAACCTTATTTTGGGACCCTCTGCCGAGGTAACCTTGTGCTGTCTGGGGGGGCTGGACCCTCCGATGACCATCGGCCTGTCTGTATTTGACACGATCTTCACCTTAAGCATAGGACTGTATTTTTTTTGGACGTAATCACAACTTGGACCCGAAAGGACTTGACCTCCTTTCTGAACTTAATTACTCGAACCAAAGTTGCTGCTTAATCGGACTTAAATATTGGTGGCACGAAGTTCAGGACTGTGTTAAGTCATTTTGCCTTATTACTTATTCGACTTCGTATTATTGTACCTTTTTTTGGACGTAATCACAACTTGGACCCGAAAGGAGTTGACATCCTTTCTGAACCTAATAACTCGAACCAAAGTTGCTGCTTAATCTGACTTAAATACTGGTTGCACGAAATTATGTACTGTGTTAATTCATTTTGTCTTATTACTTATTCGACTTCGTATTGTTGTACTTTTTTTTGGACGTAATCATTACTTGGACCCGAAAGGAGTTGACCTCCTTTCTGAACCTAACAACTCGAACCAAAGTAGCTGCTTAATCTGACTTAAATACTAGTTGCACCAAATTCTGTACTGTGTTAATTCATTTTGCCTTATTACTTATTCGACTTCGTATTGTTGTACCTTTTTTTGGACGTAATCACAACTTGGACCCGAAAGGAGTTGACCTCCTTTCAGAACCTAATAACTCGAACCAAAGTTGATGCTTAATCTGACTTAAATACTGGTTGCACGAAATTTTGTACTGTGTTAATTCATTTTGCCTTATTACTTATTCGACTTCGTATTGTTGTACTTTTTTTTGGACGTAATCATTACTTGGACCCGAAAGGAGTTGACCTCCTTTCTGAACCTAACAACTCGAACCAAAGTAGCTGCTTAATCTGACTTAAATACTGGTTGCACGAAGTGCATCTTGTGTTAATTCATTTTGCCTTATTACTTATTCGACTTCGTATTGTTGTACCTTTTTTTCGACGTAATCACAACTTGGACCCGAAAGGAGTTGACCTCCTTTCAGAACCTAATAACTCGAACCAAAGTTGCTGCTTAATCTGACTTAAATACTGGTTGCACGAAATTCTCTACTGTGTTAATTCATTTTGCTTTATTACTTATTCGACTTCGTATTGTTGTACCTTTTTTTGGACGTAATCACAACTTGGACCCGAAAGGAGTTGACCTCCTTTCTGAACCTAATAACTCGAACCAAAGTTGCTGCTTAATCTGACTTAAATACTGGTTGCACGAAATTCTGTACTGTGTTCATTCATTTTGCCTTATTACTTATTCGACTTCGTATTGTTGTACTTTTTTTTGGACGTAATCATTACTTGGACCCGAAAGGAGTTGACCTCCTTTCTAAACCTAATAACTCGAACCAAAGTTGCTGCTTAATCTGACTTAAATACTGGTTGCACGAAATTATGTACTGTGTTCATTCATTTTGCCTTATTACTTATTCGACTTCGTATTGTTGTACTTTTTTTTTGGACGTAATCATTACTTGGACCCGAAAGGAGTTGACCTCCTTTCTGAACGTAACAACTCGAACCAAAGTGCCGTGATATGGGGGGACAACAACGGCACACAATATGTCACACCGTACTACCGTATGGATGCCGTTAGAGCAACATGGATGGGGCATTTCGAACCGTTCAACATCGGCACGAACTACAAAGACCTCTGAACCCCGTACGTGGCTCCCGTACCCCACACTTAGGCGCGATACGTCGGGTAGACCGCGTTCCCCGCGGTTTGAGGGTGACATGGATGCGTCTCAGCGAGACGATGGCCTTCGGCGTTGTCGCATCTATGACGGCGAGGGCATGACCGTAGAGGCTGCCCAAACAGAGGCTGATGTTGTCCAATGTAATATTTAAACTATACGCATTAGACATGCAACATCTTCTTACTACCTTCATTTTGCATTCTCCTCATGAAATGTCAGTTATGTAATTTATGAACCTAAATTTCTTTGGGTATGTACAGTGGTTTTGTAATTTCTTATTGTTGTACTTTTTTTTGTATTTCATTGTTTCATTCCCTCGAGATTATGCAGGCTTGTGATGGAGTTGCCAGAGCTATTGCGACCGAAGTATGATGACGACCACAGGGCCCGCAAGTGGGCCTCCGGCCAGACGGTAACGTCATTACTACACTGTCGTAGCGTATCGCAACCGTACGCACCTTTCGTTATGCTTAGTATGTTAACTTGCTCTGTCCTTGCAGCTTCACACTCTCTGCATGCGTGGCTCCCGTAACATTAAGAGATTGGACCCCGAGTTCATATACGGCCTCGGACGGACAGGCCTGTTAGCTTTCGCACGATTGGTGCGTGGAGCCGACGAAGGAGAGGGCCAGCGGACCCCGATGCCTAGACTGGACGGGGCCCTTATCACCGCGTTGGTCGACAGATGGCGTCCGGAGACGCATACTTTCCACCTCCCCTTCGGCGAGATGACGGTGACACTCAAAGATGTCGCCATGCTATTTGGCCTTCCACTTTCCGGTAAACCCCTCGTAGTGCGCAAGCCCTCCAAAGAGGCATGGAAGAACTACGTAGAGGAAAGGTAATAGATGTGGAAGCACACGAACCACACTTATTTGGGAGCTATCGTGATTTCCTAACATGTGATTTTCTTCGATGCAGGTTTGGCACAACGTACACGGGGAACTGTGATCAGGGAGTCTCTTTCACATGGCTCGACAGTCTCCCGGAGGCTGGACCATGTCTGGCAAAACGCCGACCACTGGTCGGATAAATAGGCACGCCGAGGTGTACCTCTATTTCCTCCTTGCAGGAATTTTATTTACAAACGGAAATGGTGATTCCGTTGCCCCCCACCTCGTTTGGGTCACTCGGGAATTAGCCGAGCAGGTGCGAGAAGATGCAGCACCGGACTTCTACGGTGAGGCTCGGCGGTTCATGAGACACATATCGCGAGATGTGTGCGACTGCCGCCGGTCACAACCAACTTCAATAATGGGAGGTTGCCCCCTGCTTCTACAGTTGTGGTCCTGGTCGTACCTACCCATAGCGCGACCAAGAGTGTCAAGGCGGTACTACCCAGTGCCCGTCGATGAAGCTAACGTGCATCCACTCGCAAGGCCAACCTTGGGTTACAAATGGATGCATGCCAGACTCCGATGGGCCCAGGAATCAGACCGCGGCTCCTACCCTCGTCTCGTGGGGGACCTAGACTTCCTGACATCAGCGCAGGTAACGTGGGATCCCTTTTCCACCCAGGCCGCGGAGGAGGTTGCGTCGGGAGGCCATATCTCCAATCTGTGCACGGGGGAGCCTCATTATTGGATGACGAAATGCTTCCTCCTGTGCATGAGTGCTGTTGAGCCATACTCTCCGGAGCGCGTTCAACGCCAATTTGGGTACCGGCAGTCTTTCCCTCCACCGCCTCCGACAGACTCCGAAAGCTCCCATGGGTATGTCGCTATATGTCACATTACTATCACGCTTAGTGTGGAAACCATTAATAACGTGTTGGATTGATCCGCAGGAGGAGTACATCGGGGCACAACTACAACTGGGTCACACGGAATAGCCGGCATATTGAGAGGTGGAACTCGATGGCCCGAGGGCGTCTGGAACCCATCAGCGCAGCCCACGAGACGGACACACTTGGGTACCTTGATCGCATGCAGACCTCGCACCTGAGCGGTGCTCCTAGATAGGGGTGTGGCGATGCCCGGTGCAACATGGCTATCTTTGAGAAATCTGTGAGCGCATGCACACAGCAGTGCGGATCGCACCTATCACATATTAAAAACGGGGGATATACCCAATTAAACATTCGATACGTGTTAATTTGCAGAGGCGTGAGGCGAAGTACATGCATGACCAGGCGGACGAGATCCTCACGCAGTCCCAGGCGCAGCAACGTCATTCAAGCAATCCTTTACGGAACCTTCTTCGCCGCACGGGCAACCGCATAAGAAATGCGGTCAGAGATGTTGGTGGCCATAGACCGTCTACCCAACGTGATTACGAGGATGAACCGTTTGGCGCCGCTGCACCGAGCCCCCTGATGAGGAGCATGTCCATGGATAGACGTGCAACGCCTGTGCCTCCTCGGTGGCAAGACCAACCCAGAGCATCGACTTCGTCCCGGGTCCCGAGCCATGAGAGCGGCCGAGGCCATGGAGGCGGCTACGTTGAAATAGGTGTTGGGGCGAACGTTCAAGGAGGAGTACACATCAACATGTCACCGTCCCCATCATTGCCGCAGGAGTCTTTTAGTACCCCCGTCCAGCATCAACAAACATGGGAGGACGTGTCGAGGGCGTACGATGTCCTTATGGGCTCGGGGACTACATTCACAGATTTGCTCGCGACGACGTGTTTGCAATCCCTAGGGTTGCATTCGCGTCCCACTAACCCCGAGGAGGCCGGTGGATCCAACTAGCAGGAGCAACAGCCTCCGGACGTACTCCGCGCATCAGGTTACCATGCAGACGAGTCGATGGCTGGATGGGGCATCCACAGCGGGACGTCGTACGCGGTCCACCCAGTGCGATTCGACGCAGCAACGCGAGGTGCACGGTTAGGTCCAGCGCAGGCGGCTGGACTACGTATCCCCCATCGGCCCGAAACTTTCACACCATCCGACTACGATAACCAGGAACGTCATGGTAGGGGGACGCGCAGGGGAAGAGGAAGGGGGAACACTAACCCAGAAGGCCGTTGAACCCGTTATTGATCAACCCGTTCGTTTGCATTATTTTACTTTCAATGTAATGTTTTAATATGTGCAAGATTGTGCTCGGAATGAAATGTATTATGGCACTAAGTTGTCTTTGCCACTTAGTTACACTGAGGCCTTTTGCACTGGCGTAATTTGCATGCATCGTGTGAAAACAATATTTGCTACGTGCTGACTAATATTCCTATTTCTTGCAATAAATTATGCGATGCTGGTATTTTGAGCCCATTTGCAGTATTGAAGACAAAAACCAAAATTGGGGATTTTGAGCTTGTATTGTATTTTTTAAATCTGGGCACTACTTCAAACCGGCATAACTTACTCCAAATTCATCCAAAATAAGAAAACAAATACATTTTTGAAATGTACTCGAAATTCCCTACAAGTTCTCAGGGAATTTTTTTTCCAAATTCGGCCTCCAATTAATTCAAATTCGCAGCTCAATATCCAATTCACCAATTTCGTCCATTTCGTCCATTTCGGACAGTCGAAACTTAAAACGGCATAACTTTCTAATGGAATGTCCAAATGGATTAATTCCAGTTGGAGATGCTAGATAATTTCACCCTCTACAACTTCGTAAGCAAATGTAAACTCCAATTCGGCCTCTAAGTAGCTCGAATTCGTAGAAAACTGAGAGCAAAAAGACTGCCCGACCAAGCAAACTTTCATCTCGCGGTTGTGTGGTGGAGGGAGGAAGAAGAGGGAACAACTCACGGTTTGGGAATGAAGTGGCTGCCACCCACACCACATAACCCACACTTTCATCTCCCCAAAATACCCCCCAAGCAAACCAACCAAATTGGCTAAGTCCTTCAACAGAAAACAGCGCTAGATTCACTGTTGGTGCCACGTGCCGCTTTCATGTCCCGTCCCCTAAACCGCGTGCGCTAACGTAACGCCACCTGGTCACCACTCCCAAGCCACTGCCAGCTGCAGCGATTCTATAGCCAGGCCCCAGACTGCTGCACTCATTGCCACTGGCGATTACTGTCTTGGCCCCTCGCCCTGCACGCTGATGTGCCGCCAGCTGCGTCGTTCCTCCCTCGCTGTCTGCCTATAAATATCCCAGAGTGCATAAAGGTTTGAGTGAGTTTACAAACCCCATAGCGCGTAGAGGAGAACTGGTAGATTAGCTTTCTTTTTTTCCAGTATTTCATTCCGGCTACGTGTTTTAGAGGTATTATTTACAAAATAAATTTTGTACGGTGAGTCACATTGTACATTACCTTGCTGATATCCTATTCTTCCTAATTACTCTTGTGCGTTCTTCAATTCTGTGAAGGCCATGTCTCAAACGTCGAGCTCAGCGAATCGGAGAGCCATTGCACTTGCCAATGCTAGGCGGGTCGATTGCCCTAATTGCCATGTGGAAGCTAATGTGTTGTACTCCACCACTTCGTCAAATTACGGCCGGGTGTTTTATAAATGCCCTAATTACTCTGTAAGTGGGAATGTACTACGATTTCTCCAGCCTATGATGATTGTTCTCTTCTTCGAGTAGTCTCTTATGAGTTCACAACTGTTTACACAGTATGAAAATATGTTGACATCGTTATACAGTCTGCAGGATGTCAATATTTTCAGTGGGCAGACACCCTGAATACATCGATGGAGCGTCGTAGTACCGCAGCACCAGCGGGGATGCTCCCCGGCGTAGAGCAGCGGATGGACCCAACACTCGAGCAGAGGAAGAACCTAATGCTAGAGCAGAGGCTTAACATGCTGACATTAAAGGTGGAGCGCATTTTAGATCATATCAAGTGGGTAGAGAAGATGTTGTATGTAGTTATCCTTGTGATAATTTTGTCTGCAATTGCGAACTAGATCATGCTTTATGCGTCAATTATGTTAACTTTATTAATCTATGTCGTGCAATGCAATCGTTCCATTTGTGTTATCTATTCTCTCTCATGTTTATGCATCAATATTATAGTATATTAAATATATCTCATATTTTGTATGCGTCACATATGTTTACTATTGTTTTTTTTAGAATGGATGAGATTTGATATATGATGTACGGAGTACCGTTCTATACACATAAATTTCGTTTACACCTTTCTTTACAAGTAAATTGTAGTACCGCAATATCCCCAAGTATCGTAGCTGATAACCACTTTTCGCGACTATTATGGTACTTCGTATAGTGAAGAGCAATCCAGCTGCATTCTTCCAAAAAAACGGACTCAAACGGGACATTTTACCGCCTGCCGATTATGCTCAAGTTGTTATATTTGTACGCGACTATTATAATTAGCCGTTTTCAACTTGCCGGAAATACATACAACGGAAGATGTAATTACATTTTTTTTCCATAATACGGTAGTCCGTATAGTGAAGAGCAAATCAGCTGCATTCTTCCGAAAAAATGGACTCACACGTGATATTTTACGGCCGGCCGAATATGCTTAAGTTGTCATATTTGTTCGCGACCGTTATAATTAGCCCTTTTCAACTATACGAAAATACATACAACGGAAGGTGTAATTACAATATTTTTCCATAATATCGTAGTCAGTATACAGAAGAGCAAATTAGCTGCATTCTTCCGAAAAAACGGACTCACACGTGATATTTTACGGCCGGCCGAATATGCTTAAGTTGTCATATTTTATCGCGACCGTTATAATTAGCCCTTTTCAACTATACCAAAATACATTCAACGGAAGGTGTAATTACAATATTTTTCCATGATATCGTAGTCAGTATACTGAAGAGCAAATCAGCTGCATTCTTCCGAAAATAAGGAGTCACACGTGATATTTCACGGCCGGCCGAATATGCTTAAGTTGTGATATTTTATCGCGACCGTTATAATTACCCCTTTTCCACTGAAGAGATAATCATGGCTGGTGCTTTCGGCGCGATGCACATGGCTCAATAGGAGGGGGTGGTGGTTGGCACAGCGAAACGTCTTGTCAAATCACTTCGAGTCAGAATCCAAAGGCTATTAATGTTGGTAATGAACGTGATTAGAAGAAAATAATACAGTTACGCTTAAGAAAATGGCGATTAAGGTCCACACAGTAATTACCTCCCCTTCTATATAAGGCAGCTCGTCCGTCGCTCTCTTCACGCTAAAATCTGTAGGCTCTCTTCACGCCAGATACTTGTGGCTTTGTAGTGCTCTCCATCTCTTCTTGCTGCTCATTTTATTCGCAATTAGACTTTGTGGGTTGTTGCTTCTACTGGTGTACTGAAAGGTTTTGGTACTCCATTTGATTTCTGCATGGGTGATAAGGCTATATTATGGAGAGAATTATTTATGTGTTTATCTTTTTCTTGCAGATCATTTCTACGAGGTGAGGAGCGTACACATTTAATCGGAGTTTTTGTATAAGTTTGAGAAGGTGGTTTTCGTACTGTTGGGCAACCGTGACCTGACACCGATTTTTAGTGTGTTTTACAGTTGCACAGGCGGGCTTTTGTTGGATAGGTACGTTGGAAAGTTGTTATTCTATGGGGTACAAAAAATAACCATAACTTTTTTACTCTGTTAGGACGAACATGAAATGTAAAGAATGTAATGACCATCAGACTGTATCTATTTCGCACGATTATTCGCTTAAGTGGAGGACTGTTTTTATTTTTGGACGTAATCTCTACTTGGACCCGAGAGGAGTTAACCTCCTTTCTGAACTTAATAACACGCACGAAAGTGGCTGCTTAATCGGACTTAAAACTTGGTGGCCTAAAAGTGGTGAGTTTTTTTGGCCATACTACTTATTTGACTTCGTATTGTTGTTTTTGGTTCGTGTAGGTACCGACGCTGCGGAGGCCGCACACGTTGAGCTCGAGGCCCTACCCGAAAACTCAGAGCAAGGCAAGCACCTCCCCTTCTTTCATGTTAATACCACGTTTTGACCTAGCTTATGTTATTATGATTCAATGTATGTATGGATGCGTTACTTTCAGTGAACACCATATATGGCGACCTACTTTAATACTCTGTGGTTTGTTTATTTTTTCACAAACTTTAATAATTTTTGTTTATTTCATACATGATTTGTATCTTGCAGGTATTTTTGACGAACATTTATTGGTTCAAAGCTCGAGTTATTTTGATCTTCTGTAGTACTTGAAGAAGGTTAGTTACAAATCTTCTCAAATAATAGTATTTTTTGGTCGGCGCAGTTTTAGTGACGAACTTGTTAGGTTAGATTGCCGTATTTACGTTCGTGCAATTTATTATTGTTGACGACAGTGTAGCTGTTATGCTATATTGAAATGTTACGACGGTATTAGGAAACATTAGTACAATGCTTTTATAGTAGTATTTTTGGACGTAATCACAACTTGGACCCGAAAGGAGCTGACCTCCTTTCAGAACCTAATAACTCGAACCAAAGTTGCTGCTTAATCTGACTTAAATACTGGTTGCACGAAATTCTCTACTGTGTTAATTCATTTTGCCTTATTACTTATTCGACTTCGTATTGTTGTACTTATTTTTGGACGTAATCATTAGTTGGACCCGAAAGGAGCTGACCTCCTTTCTGAACGTAATAACTCGAACCAAAGTAGCTGCTGAATCTGACTTAAATACTGGTAGCACGAAGTTCTGGACTGTTTTTTTGGACGTAATATCTACTTGGACCCGAAAGGAGTTGACCTCCTTTCTGAACTTTACAACTAGAACCAAAGTAGCCACTTAATCCGACTTAAATATCGGTGGACCGAAGTTCCGCACCATTGTAAGCTATTTTCCCTTATTACTTATTGGACTTCGTATTGTTGTTTTTGCTTCGTGTAGGTACCGACACTGCAGAGACCGCACACGTTGACCTCGACGCCGTTCCAGAAAACTCAGAGCAAGGCAAGCATCTCCCCTTATATCATGCTGCTAGCACACTTTTACCAAACTTATGTTGTTACGATGAAATGTATGTATGCATGCGTTTCTCCGAGTGAACACCATATATTGCGAACCTGGTAGATAAATCCCCGCATTCCATAAAAATTGTGAATTAATCGTATCACCTAGAAATACATGCGCAAAAAAAGAACGAAAAAACAGCCAACTAATTTGTTAGCTACGTATATTTGTTTTACTTAGTTCGTACGAACCTGAAATGTAAAGTATATAATGCCTTTCTGTGTAGTAGTATTTTACATGATATTATGAGTGTAGAATGCGGTTTTAGGATTTCATAAACTGCATATGTCTTGTGATAGTATATTATATAACATATATATAATTATATGTTGGCATACATTTTAACTGTACGTAACCATAACATTAATTCTTTCGTAATTAAAATTTGAGTAATGCCAATATGTTTAAATATGTTAGCGGTGCGTGTGTGCAATTATTGATGACTACAATTTTGTAATGCTACAGTCCTCGATGGCGATTCCACTTCATATATGGCACGGGGGGGAGCCCGCAAATTTGCAGGGCCCATTTGTCAGCATGCATAATTGCGCACACATAGAGACAACTGTAAATCCACCGATAGAGTTGCGTACAGTAGCAAGAGCGGTTGCACGCGCTCTTAGTGTTGACCGTACATTGTACAAGCTCGTGGTAGATGGGGTTAGGCCCCATGTAGTGCCAAATAGCTTGCTTTACGTGTACAGCCTATTCGAGCTCCGTAGAACGAGTGCACAGCGATTCTACATGGACAAGGCCGCCTGAGGAAGGGTTCGCACTAGGTGTTTACGTGAAGCTGGTCCCTCGCACCCCGGCGGGGAGGCGAGGGCGAGCCGAGCCAGGAGAGGAGGACATGGGGGTCAATGCGGACGAACAACCCGAGGCAGAAGAGGAAATTGCCATGAGCTCGCGGCAAGTCCCGATCAAGGGGCTTGGCGAGGGCTGGCGAGACGGATGCGCCCGTCCCTGAGGTTGATCACGGATGCCCTAGGGGATGACCCTCACCCTACTTACGGTGATGGTCCTGGCGAAGATGAGGACCGGGGCCAGCAATCGCATTTTGCACTCTGAACCCGGCCGTGTGTTGTGGCCCGCTTGGAGGATATTTCTAGCGTGGGCAAGACCATAGCGACATAGAACTCGACCAGGAGTTACGCCACAAAGGACGAAGCGATGCATACGCACTAATTACGCGTGGTGACCCGGCGTGACCATCGCGTGCATCGCTCGGACAAGACTTGCCGAGCTTATATGTAAGAAAGAGCGGCGGTCACGGATACTATGTTCGTGCTCGGCGCCTAAACATCAACACCATTTCATTATACGGCGGTACACACCGCACACATGCACTGAGGCGCTTGTTCGAACACAAGCGGCGTGGTGAAAATCAAGATTCATCGCGCCAAATCTGTTAGAGCGTCTTTGAAGGCCGACCTTAGTCTCAGGCCCGCTACCATAATTCGAGATGCACGAGCAGGGCGGGGATGTCCATAACCTACCCTCTGAGGCTTGGCGAGCAAAGCGGATGGCTTTGAAAATGATGTTTGGTAGTTTTATGGAGTCATTCAATTGGGCTCCACGCCCTCTGAGGCGGATAAATGCAACAAACCGGGCTCGAATATGCTATTCTTTGTTGAACCCGTGCGGCTTCCCGATGGATCGGCGCTCGAACACTACTACCTCCTCAGGGTGTTACGGCGTTCGGTCCATGCATCACGGCATTCAGCAAGCTGCCGTCTGTTATATCGTGGATGGGACATTTCTTTCCGGCGAGTACAATGGCACCCTTCTTACCGCCCTATTTGCCGATGCAAACAACCGGCTACTACGTGGCGTTCGCAGTGGTCGAGCGAAAGCAACGGCTAGTTACGGTTCTGTCCCTGCTTGAAGACCCGTGTGGTGCGGGATAGGGCCAGGGTGTCGTCGTGTCGGACCGTAATGCGAGGCTGCCGAACGCCCTCGATAGAATGGCGAGAAGATGAAGAGTGCCCTTGCTGTGGAGAGGCGTCCAGCGTAGATGGTGCATGTGTCACCTGAGGCGAACACTGTACACCATGTGCAGGAACAAGAACATGGTGAAGCTATTCAAAACCCTATGCATGCAAAATCAAGCTGCGCCAAGTTCGATCACGATATTTAACCCGGTGAGCAGCTCAAAGGCCCGGTGGCGGAAGAGACCATGGAGGGCACGCAGGTAATTGGTGGCTCGGAGGTCTCCGTACGGCGCAAGATGACATTCGCTCAATGGATAGCTCATAAACCCGCTGAGAGATGGGCCTGGGCGCACGATACAAACGGTGCTCGGTAAGATAATGCCCTCTCTAGTACGGTACCACATCATTTGACAACACTATTTTGCACCTAAGCGATATGCTTCTCTTCTGCAGATACTCCATCATGACGACGAACTTTGCCGAGTCGTACAACAATGTGCTGCGGGGGGCTCGTTGCCTACCCATTTGCCCAATCATTGAGCTCACATTTTTCAGGACCGCGAAATACTTTGTTGATCGCCAAAGGGCGGCGTACAACTGCGGCTCAACCTTCGCTCCCCGTGTCGAGGCTTTATTCTGACATCGTGGCGAAAGCTCAATTCCACCGCACACGCATGATGGACCCCGCGCAGAATATTTTTCTCGTCGAGTGCAAGCGCAAGCACCGTTCGGGATACTCCGCGGGGGACACAAACCAGAGATGCCAGCTCGGCCTGTATGAGGCGACCTACTCATGCAACAAGCCTCGCCTAGAGCACATCCCCTGCTCGCACGTGCTAGCAGCGTGCCGTGATATGGGGGACAATGATGGCACACAATATGTCACACCGTACTACCGTATGGATGCCGTTAGAGCAACATGGACGGGGCATTTCGAACCGTTCAACATCGGCACGAACTACAAGACCTCCGAACCCCCTACGTGGCTCCCGTACCCCACACTTAGGCGCGATACGCCGGGTAGACCGCGTTCCACGCGGTTTGAGGGTGACATGGATGCGTCTCAGCGAGACGATGGCCTTCACCGTTGTCGCATCTGCAGGCAGACAAGGCATGACCGTAGAGGCTGCCCAAACAGAGGGTGACATGGATGCGTCACTTATGTTAACTTTATTAATCTATGTCGTGCAATGCAATCGTTCCATTTGTGTTATCTACTCTCTCTCATGTTTTTGCATCAATATTATAGTATATTATATATATCTCATATTTTGTATGCGTCACATATGTTTACTATTGTTTTTTTAAGAATGGATCAGATTTGATATATGATATACGGACTACCGTTCTTTACACATAAATTTCGGTTACACCTTTCTTTACAGCTAAATTGTAGTACCGCAATATCCCCAAGTATCGTAGCCGATAACTACCTTTTTGAAAAAATGGACTCAAACGTGACAACTTCATTAATCTATGTCATGCAATGTCATATTTGTTTCGCGACTATTATAATTAGCACTTTTGAACTATCCGAAAATTCACACAACAGAAGGTGTAATTACAATATTTTTCCAAAATATGGTAGTTCGTATAGTGAAGAGCAATCCAGCTGCATTCTTCCAAAAAAATGGACTCAAACGGGACATTTTACCGCGTGCTGAATATGCTCAAGTTGTCATATTTCTATGCGACTATTATAATTAGCCCTTTTCAACTATACGAATGTACATACAACGGAAGGTGTAATTACAATATTTTTTCATAATATCGTAGTCAGTATACAGAAGAGCAAATCAGCTACATTCTTCCCAAAAAATGGACTCACACGTGATATTTTACGGCCGGCCGAATATGCTCAAGTTGTCATATTTGTTCGCGATCGTTATAATTAGCCCTTTTCAACTATACGAAAGTATATACAACCGAAGGTGTAATTACATTTTTTCCAATAATACGGTAGTTAGTATACAAAAGAGCAAATCAGCTGCATTCTTCCGAAAAAATGGACTCACACGTGATATTTTACGGCTGGCCGAATATGCTTAAGTTGTCATATTTTTCTGCGACCGTTATAATTATCCCTTTTCAACTATACGAAAATACATACAACGGAATGTGTAATTACAATATTTTTCCATAATATCGTAGTCGATTATCTGAGAAGAGCAAATCAGTTGAATTCTTCCAAAAAAATGTACTCACACGTGATATTTCACGGCGGGCCGAATATGCTTAAGTTGTCATATTTTTCCGCGACCGTTATAATTATCCCTTTTCAACTATACGAAAATACATACAACGGAATGTGAAATTACAATATTTTTCCATAATATTGTAGTCAGTATACAGAAGAGCAAATCCGCTGCATTCTTCCGAAAAAATGTACTCACACGTGAGATTTCACGGCGGGCCGAATATGCTTAAGTCGTCATATTTTTCCGCGACTATTATAATTATCCCTTAAGTTGTCATCATCCAAACTTACGTTGCATTGGACTGAGACGTCCTGTCAAAGCACTGCTGGCAAAGCCTGCAGGACATATCATGTCATCAAATGCATGCGTGGCAGAGAATGCCTTAGTCGTCCTGTCAAAGCATAGCTGCCAAAGCCTTACTGGCACCTCCCTAGCAGCTACAAAGCTGCATGCATTTGTCGCTTCCAAGCACAGGCAGAGCTGCAGAGGAATTCGATGCTCGCGGATTCGTTCTTGCTTCAAGTCTGTCGCTTTATCAATTCAGGCTATTTAACCCCTTCTGGCTTCGACATTGCATCAACCGAACGACTGCTCCAATACAACAAAGAGAACCATCCCCTGCAAACCAAACGAGCAGCACCAATGGAGTTTCCCTCGCCCCCAAGGCACAACGTTGTCCAAACCATCCCCGACGGCACGGAGGTCCCTATGTGCCTATGCGGGGATCCTTGCCGCTTCCGGCAGTCCATAGACAACTCACACACATACGGCATGAGGTACTGGAGTTGCCGCAACCACGAGTCTGAGCCAACGCTGGGGATGCGGCTGCGGCGGAGAAGCCCGGTATGTTCATACTCGCATTTAGTGTTGCATCCAACCGGCATGTGTCTAACACCATGTGATGTGACCAATTGCAGCCTCCACTGTGCGAGTTCATCCGATTCTACGACGCGGAACAAACTCTCGAGATGGAAAGGATGCGGAATTGGGAGTACTCGCATCGGAGGGCTATGGTGGAGCAGCAGTGGTGTGAGCAGGATCAGGAGGAGAAGCGCAAGCATCGTGCAGAACAGATGCTTGCCTGAGAGGAAGGCGAGCAGCGTATCATGCCGCGGAGAGGGAGGCTGAGTGCGAGAGAAAGCGTGAGAGGGCAGCTAGGGCCAGGGCGGCAGGAGCTGAAGGATTGCGTAAGGGAAAATATCCTCGTTGCTCTCAGTAAAATGTACGACAAGGGCCCTTCTTGTGTTTCCCTTTCCCTAAGGCATGTTAGGTTTAGTCCGGTACATGCCATTCTTGTTTACCATTCGTAAGCCGTAAGTAATCTATCTGCCCATCTTTGACCAAAACTACACGAAGTCTCAAAAAAATTATTACACAATTATCGGTATTTGCATTTCAATCGGATCCGGTCGAATAACCAGAGAAAACTAAAAAAAATTTGGCGAAATAATGAGACAAAAATAAAAAAAGGTCATGGCTGGAACCGTCGGTATTTTTGATATTTTTATTTCTTGTTGTATATTTCTACAGTTTTTTATTTACATGTTGTATATAAAACCGTTTTCCCCACCGACTAACAGAGCCAACCGCTCGAATATGGGCCTTGAATAGCGGCGAGGTAATGTCCTATACAGTGGTAAAGTCTAACATTCCACTAAATTTTCAGTGATACGGAATAAACCAAAGAAGGAAATAAGAGAATGAGACGGTATTATAGATAATCTATTGTATGAGTTATTTTTACATAATATAATAATATACTATAAATAACTGCCATCTATACTATTGTAAGATGTAGTGTGTCATCCGTCAATTAGCTGATGAATCTAACCGCTCATATGAGACGGTATTATAGATAATCTATTCAGCCGGGTGTTGTATTAGCATTAAAATACAACAAAGATACTACCATTCCACAAAGGTAAAATAGACTCAAACAAGAATACGAAATTAAAAAGGTAATACAAAATTATCGGTACAGTGTACACAAATAATATTTAAAAATACAATTCGAAAGCATATTCTTAATCCATATGATTTGGCGAAAACTTATAAAGTTTTCTTATCAAATTTGGAGTTGTCTAGCGAAAGTTATTTGCATTTCAATGTCCGGTCGAATAACTACTGAAAACTAAAAAAATTCGACGCGAAATAATCAAATAAAAATAAAAAAAAAATGGGAAAAAATGGTGACACGTGGCAGCGCGAGATGGGGCCACGTGGCTGCCGCCGTGGGGGGTGGCGGCCGCCGTACGGTGTGGCGGCCGCCAAGTGGCGCGGCGGGAGCGGTGGGCAGGTTTGAATTTTTTTTTTGTTGTATATTTTTGCTATTTTGATTTATATGATGTATATTTGAGCTTTTTTTCCTCATTGTATGCAACTCCTGAGATGTCGCCCTCTTGCGTTATATTGCAGTGTAAACACTATATAACTCGGTGAAGTGGCTTATTTTTAATCCTTCAATGAAGCCTTTTTTGTTTTCAAGATTCAGTACAATTAACCCATCTTTGACAGGCAATGTATTGTGAGACGATCGTTTGTGTCGTCAGTCAATAGCAACACGGTAGGTTTAGGGATCTTAATTATTTGGTATGAGTGATGACTTGTGCTAGACGAGATACCATTGTTTGCAATCCTTGAAATTTCGCCTAGTTGTAGTATGCTGTTTACCAAGATTTAGGACTTTTATTACAAGAATGAGTGATGATTACGGATTGGCTGTCTAATTTTTCAGACGATAATGAGATGGTCATGTTGTCCGTGCTGTCTGGTACGATAAAGAAATACATGCTAGTTTATATGATGCTGTTCATGATTTATATTCGGAATTTAATCTGGAAATTGTCTAATTGCTCAACAATCCAAAAACCTTATTGTAGACAACTTCTGGATTAACAATGGCTGGTTTCTTGCCGCCTTGCGAGGCCGAGAGATTAAATTCTCTGGTGTGCACTTTAAGAGGTGGCAAGTGAAGGTCACGCTACGGCTTAAGGCTATGAATGTGATGCAGGGTTAGTAAAGGCAAGCTGAAGGTGATCTCTCTGTGGCGGCGAGAAAAGTTTCACGGATGCCAATACTATCTTTGTGGGATGCATTCTTAAGCGTTCTTGCCCGACCGTCTGTGTGATGTGTGCATGCACATAGCAGATCTGAAGGTGTTGTGGGATAGGCGAGCGCCAAGTTCGGTGCATCGATGCTTGAGCGATGAAGCGTATGTCATGGAAAACTTTCATGACTATAAGATGGCTGATAATCGCTCTGTTGTAGAGCAAGCCCATGAGATACAGTGCATTGTCAAGGAACTCGAACTCCTGGAATGTGTCTTACCTGATCCTTTTGTGGCCGGTTGTATCATTGCAAAACTGCCTCCCTCGTGGAGGAGTTTCGTCACTACTCTAAAACATAAGAGGACAAAGATATCAGTCGAAAGTCTGATAGTGTCCCTTGATGTTGAAGAGAAGGCACGGGCTAAGGACTTCAGTGGTAAGGGAGCCAAGGGCCAGTCCAGCGCCAATATGGTTCAGAAGAACTACGGCAAGAACAAAGGGAAGAACAAGCCTAATAAGACTACCAACTTCAAGAAGAAGATGATGAACAAGGCTGAGATGCCCTGCTTCGCATGTGGTGAAGTCGGGCATTTTTCCAAGGACTGCCCAGGTCATACAGACCGTCGAGGGAAAAAGGCCAACAATGGACAGGCGTCCAAGGCTGTCAACATGGTGACCGCTAGCAACACTAGAGATGGAGGGTGTGGTAATTTACCTTCTGTGTTTTCAGTATTTCAGTCTTCCAGTTGGTGGATTGATACGGGTGCTAATGTTCATGTGTCTTCTGGCATTAATATGTTCTCTTCTTATCAGGTCACTCGGGATTCCTCCGTCCTAATGGGGAATGGGTCACATGCTTCTGTTCATGGCACTGGCACAGTGGATCTGAAGTTTACTTCGGGAAAGATCGTGCAGCTAAAGAACGTGCAGCATGTCCTTTCTATGAACAAGAATCTCGTTAGTGGCTCCCTTCTATGCAGAGATGGGTTTAAGGTAGTGTTAGAGTCCAATAAAGTAGTTGTGTCGAAGCATGGACTATTTATTGGTAAAGGCTATGAGTGCAGAGGCTTGTTCCGCTTTTCCCTTTCAGATTTCAGTAATAAGTCTGTGAACCACATTTGTGGTAGTGTTGATGCGAGTATTTGGCACTCTCGTTTATGCCACATTAATTTTGGTCTTATGAATCGGCTTTCCAGCATGAGTTTAATTCCGAATTTCACTATTGCCAAAGGTTCTAGGTGCCATAGTTGTGTGCAATCAAAGCAACCTCGGAAGCCTTACAAGGCAGCTGAGGAGAGGAACTTGGCACCTCTAGAACTCATACATTCTGATCTGTGCGAGATGAATGATATGTTGACAAAGGGTGGAAAGAGATACTTCATAACATTGATTGATGATGCGACTAGATTTTGATATGTTTACTTGTTGAAAGCTAAGGATGAGACGCTATACTACTTTAAAATCAATAAAGCTGAAGTTGAAAATCAACTAGAGAGAAAGATCAAACGCCTTAGGTCGGATCGTGGTGGCGAATATTTTCCCAAAATCTTTGATGATTTCTGTGCGGAACATGGTATTATTCATGAGAGGACACCTCCCTACTCACCCGAATCAAACGGGATTGCCGAGAGGAAAAACCGCCTGTTGTGACTTGGTGAGCGCCATGTTAGACATGGGAGTTTATCTAAGGCTTGGTGGGGTGAAGCTGTGTTGACTTCATGTCATGTCCTGAATAGAGTTCCTAACAGAAACATGGAGAAGACACCTTAAGAGAAGTGGGTTGGGAGAAAACCATCACTTTCTTACTTGCGCACGTGGGGATGCTTAGCGAAAGTCAATGTACCGATTAACAAAAAGAGTAAGCTCGGGCCTAAGGCAGGTGGATTGTGTCTTTAAGGATATGCTCATTGAACATCACTTATATATTTTTAGTAGTTAAATCTAATGTGCCTGATATGTATGTTGATACTATTATGGAGTCTCGCGATGCTACATTTTTTTAGAATATGTTTCCGATGAAAGATATGCATAGCACTTCTAGATTTTCTTCTGAGATAATTCCTGAAACCATTATACCTATTGAGTCTGCTGAGCAACCATCTGAGAAAGTCCTAGAGGAGGATGACAATGAAGCTCTTAGAAAGAGCAAGAGATAGAGGATTGAAAAATCCTTTGGCAATGATTTCATTGTGTACCTCGTGGATGATACTCCCACGTCCATTGCAGAGAGGCATATGCATCTCGGATCTGAGACAATTGGAAAGAAGCTGTTCAAAATGAGATAGACTCGATTCTCACCAATGGGACTTGGGAGGTAACTGAACGGCCCTATAGTTGTAAACCTGTGGTTTGTAAGTGGGTGTTCAAGAAAAAACTTAGGCCTGATGGTACTATTGAGAAGTACAAGGCTCGGCTTGTGGCTAAGGGTTACACCCAAAAGGAAGGCGAAGATTTCTTTGACACTGATTCACCTATTGCTAGAATGATCACCATTCGAGTATTACTTTCCTTGTCTGCCTCGTATGGTCTTCTCGTTCATCAGATGGACGTGAAGACAACTTTCCATAATGGAAAGTTAGATGAGGAAATTTACATGGAACAACCTGATGGGTTTGTAGTAAAGGGTCAAGAGAGCAAGGTGTGTAAATTATTGAAATCTTTGTATGGCTTGAAACAAGCACCTAAGCAATGGCATGAGAAGTTCGACACCACTTTGACGTCTGCGAGCTTTGCCATCAATGAGGCTGATAGATATGTATACTATCATTATGGTGGGGGTGAAGGAGTTATATTGTGCCTTTATGTGGACGATATACTGATCTTTGGCACAAATATTGATGTGATCAATGCGGTCAAGTCTTTCCTATCAGAGAAATTTGATATGAAAGATCTGGAAGAAGCTGATGTAATTCTGAACATCAAGCTTATTAAGGATGATAGTGGGATTACTCTTTCGCAATCCCACTATGTGAAGAAGGTCTTGAGCGGTTTGGCTTTATGGACGACAAGCCCTCTCCCACTCCTTATGATCCCAGTGTGACACTGAGAAAGAATAATAAAATTGGCTTAAACCAATTAAGATATTCTCATATTATCGGTTCGCTCATGTATCTTGCTGGTGCAACAAGACCTGATATATCATTTGCCGTGAGCAAATTGAGTAGGTTCATGTCAAACCCGGGTTTTGATCATTGGCATGCACTTGAAAGGGTAATGCGCTATTTGAAAGGTACTACGAGTTATGGGATTCACTATTCGGGGCACCTGCGGTTAGCTTGAGGATATAGTGACTCGAAGTGGATTTACGATGTTGATGAGCTCTATGCTACCAATGGATATGTATTTACCATTGGTGGTGGTGCGATGTCATGGAGGTCTTGCAAGCAGACCATTTTGACAAGGTCAACCATGGAAGCGAGAGCTCACTTTGCTTTAGATCTGACCACTTTGAGGCGGATTGGCTGCGTGAGCTCTTGATGGACTTGCGGTGGTTGAAAAACTAATACCGACTATCCTTATGAATTGTGATAATCAATCTATGATTGCTAAAATGAACAGTGCTAAAAATAATGCAAAGTCATCAAGACATGTTAAAAGACGATTGAAGTCTGTCAGGAAATTGAGAAACTCCGGAGTAATAAGTGTGACTTATATTCAAACAAACAAAAACCTAGCAGATCCCTTTACAAAGGGACTATCACGGAATGTGATAGAAGGTGCATCTAGGGAGATGTGTATGAGACCCACATAAGTTGCCATTGTGGTAACCCAGCCTTTGTGATCGGAGATCCCGTGAATTAGGTCCTGGGTAAAACAAGCAATTGACGAACTGAGGAGAGTAATCTGTTGCCCTCTCCAAGTGAAGATACAATACTCTCAAAAGGCTGTAAGGCAGGATGGCGATATGCCTTAATGTGTTTCTGTTGGCTTTAACTAGCGAAGATCTTTGTCTATAGAGCATTCTTGAAAGAACACACCTATATTAGCCCGGTATCTAACGTCATGATCTATGAGACACAGGTGGTCTCTAGTAAGCTCATGAAGAGACCATGGAGTATAGCGCATATGCTCCACCAGCGGAGGAGCTCTTGGCGACCGAGATATCGATTATGACTTTAAGTGAAACTGTTCACACAAAACTTGCAATTCAAGGCGTAGTCCATTGTTCAAGTTGTGGATGGATGTAACCGAGCTATATCACGAGAAGTTCAACTTAATAGTCTTTCTTTGAAAGCGGTATATCAAGCGACAATGAGTATTGGCAAATCTCTAAATGGGCATTTGAGATCTGGTAGGGGGATTATTGGAATAAAGTGGGCTTGGCCCAGATCAACTAATTCCTAGAAAAAATCTCAAAGGCCCATGTGAGAGCAAGAGGATGATGAAATCCTTTAGTCCCACCTTGCTAGTGAAAGGGGAGGAACACATGTGGCTCTCTATATAAACTACTTATAGGCCGCCACCAGGAGCGCGCTTGAGGCTTGAGAGGGGTTAGAGTTTTGCCACCTCTCTCTGTTGCGCTACCACCGTAGCCTTCTCCATTCCGAGCGCCGGCGTGCACCTGCGTTCTGGAGAGCAGGTCTCCAGAACCCTTCGCCTTCGAGATCCTGCACCGGGAGAGGGTGAATAAGGTTTTTGGGAAGTGCTTCGCACAACTGCTCAAGATCTTCACCACGGGTCGCCTTCCTATTCTTGCTGCTAGGCATCGCGATGGCGGCTCTGTGGCGTGCCGTCAATAACGTTGTCACGTCAGCGCGCTTTGCACCGGTAGCGGAATCTGCATCTTCTTCTGCTCAGTACGTTCGATCTGTCCTAATCTCATGGTTAATCATGTTTAACAAGATGGTCATATTGTTCGTGCTATCTAGTATGGTAGAGAAATACATGCTAGTTTATATGATGCTGTTCATGATTTATATTCGGAATTTAATCTGGAAATTGTCTAATTGCTCAACAGTATGAAGGCCCAGCAAAAACAAGAGCTCAACAAATCTAACCTATCTGCACCTCCAGATGGATCTCTACTTGCTAGCACTAGTTATGTTTGTGCATGATCAACATTGTTGTTTGATATATATATTCTTACTACTTTGAAAACCAACTTATGAACAATTAACTTTGAGAATGAGCTCTTCCTTATGGTCTTATGATTAGCTTTCGCCGTTTGGCTTGTGTTTGGGCTTTGGGGTTCTTTCACTAAAGCGTGTGTGGTTCATTGCATGGTGTTGAAGCTAAAGAACAAAGATGGGATCATCGTGCTGCTAAAGTGACTTGATTGCTTGAAAGAGAATCCGGAAACAGGGATCCGAATTATTTTCGTCGGTCAAAAATATAAGAGTATTTGCGTCGGCCCCCACCTTGACCGACGAAAATATTATTATTTTCGTCGGCTTTCTCCAAGCCGACGCAAATAATTCGAGCCGACGAAAAAAATCTGATTCCTGTAGTGTCCGTCCAGCACCGACGAACCAGCTTCTCCGTCCTGTCACAAATATCTGTTGTTATCAACGTTGGTATAGTTTTGAAAGCATATTTTTAGCCACTAATTTATAGTATAATATAATTATAAAACTCAATAATATTATAATATTATAAAAATACTTTTAAGATAGATTTACATATATAATTTTCATGTATTTAATTTAAATATTTAAAAAGTTATTAACAATTAAAGTTTTAAAAGTTTAACTATACATATGTCTAAAATGATAGTTATTTACGCTGGAGCGAGTAAAAAAAAGAACATAATTAACCATGCTATGATTACTTTCAAAGTACCTTGATTCCAAAACTACCTCTCTTAACGCTCTCGACGCCTCAGCCTCAGCATTATGTTTCACGCGCGGTATAGGGGTGATGACAATGCGTGTACACTGATTTTTTTTTTTATCAAAGCGTGTACACCTATATCAAGATAGGGTCTCCGCTGCCGTTTGCCTTTTTTTTTTAAAAAAAAAATGAGTATACACTGATGTTGTTTTGTGTGGTACTCGCTCGCTCTAAGTTTAATTGGCATATTTTTTGTACTACAAAAATATTGAGAATTAGTAGATATTAATTCTATTTGTGATTTATTAATGTGTGATGATTAATTTGATAACAATATTATTTATGAGTGATTACTAATTTAATAAAAAAATTTGATAAATAATATTTTGTGATAGAGTACAATATTTGTTATTAAATAATTTATTTATTTGTAGAAAAACAATGTATTGGGTTTGTTTTTTATTTGTAATAGGAGATGTAGCATAATTGTAGAGGCAGTGCGAGGCATGTGCAATGCACACTACGAGTTTGGGAGAATCCGCATAGGAGACACGTAGTCTGGGAGTAACATACGAGGTCGTGAGTGCAGTGAGCGGGACACGAAAGATCTACGCCAGCGGACGGCCAGTGTAGCGGCGGCCAGTCGTGTAGGTGAGTGTCATGCGAGAGCGGCGAGTGCATGTGCGCATTTATGTGCATGTTTGGGCTTTGTGTACACATGTTTTAGAATGAGCCACGTGTTATTAGGTCAGATATGTATGATATATATGTATTTAATTGGAGGTAATAAGTTAGTTTACGAAATTAGACTTATTATGAGTATAAAAGAAATAGTGTTTCAACTTTTTGTCTTGATATTTCAAGCTTACCGTTGGAGTTTCGTAACTGAATCCCTGGTGACGAGTTGGGGATCTACAGTTCCCCTGTTGGAGTTGATCAAAAGGCGAGTTCTGTTAATCGGTGCTGCTGCTGTTTGCCAGATTGCTGCGAAAGTAGCTCTGTGATTTACGGCTGCACGACTATTACAAGCTGAGTAATTGATTCCTGTCCACTGCAACGTATACATCAATTACTTGATATTCTTTGCTACCTGAGGTGGATTGCTACGTACCATTGTTCTAGATACATGCGCATACACCTTACACATTCTGTTATGTGCAATTGTGCGGGAGGGATTAATTGCTTTCTAATTTACCTATTTAATCTATTTTCTTTTATAATTTTAGATTAATTGTTCTAGATTTTTTTTTAAATTTTGATCATTATTTTATTAAATTCCCAAATTAATAAAAACAGGAAAAAAAAATAGCTTTACATGTTAGTTTACACCAATTCATCCTATCTTGGTGTGCCTCGATCCTTCACTAAACTATGTCTAACTATTATCTCTAACCAGAGGCGAAGCTACCAGTGGGCCGCAATGGGGCGTGCGCCCCGGCTCCGGCCCAAACCGAAGTCCATTAACCCCCCCACCCCTCAGCCTGCGTCCATTCCCCCAGCAAAGCAAGGCAGCAATCCTAGCCCCCGAGTCCCCGACGCCCGGCCGCCCGAACCGCCTCGGCGCCCGGCCGCCCGGCGTCGCCCGAGCCCCAAGCGGCCCGGCGGCCGGCCGCCTCAACGCCCGGCCGCCCCGGCGCCGGCCGCCTCGGCGCCAGCCGCCCGCCAGCGATGCGGTCGCCTCGGCGCCCGATCGCCCGACGCCCGACCCCAGGAGTCCGGCGTCGCCAGAAGCGGCCCGGCCCGGCCGCCCAAGCGCCATCACGGCCGTAGCCCAGGTATCATACGCTCTATGCCTCTATGTTTAATTGCTTGTATCTGGTGCTTAAACTGTATCACACTTGGAAACACCTTTCCATGTTAGCTGTTAAGTTTGTGTAATTATCCAACATTCTTTTTTGTTGACATGTAATGATGTGCAGTTTGTGTCCTCACTGCCTCCAACGATGAATCGAGAGTCGAGATGGATAAAGGAACATTGCATTCTTATTTTTCAAAAAATACAAGTTCAAATAGCCCCTCAAGTAATGAGAGCATAACTCAACCAAAGAAACCTCGAATTGAAGATTTTAATCCAAATGATATCATTGCTGATCCAGCGTGTCGGAAACCAATTGAAGATTATCCCATTGAGATTAGAGACCAAGTGCGGAGAGCATATTTATTGAAAGGTCCAACACGTCCAATCGGATATGCTTTTCCACAAAAAATGATGGATTGTCGAAGATCCTTTCAAGAACCATGGTTTAAGAGATATGATTGGCTAGAATATAGTGTATCAAAGGATGCCGCATTTTGTTTCTATTGCTTTCTATTCAAGAGCTCCTCCCATCCTAAATACTTTGGTCAAGATGCCTTCACAAAAGTTGGGTTTGTAAATTGGAAAAAAGCTTTGCACATCATGGATACACATGTTGGTGGACCTAATAGCATCCATAGCCTTTGTAGGCAAGCATGTGAGGATTTCAATAATTAAAGGTCAAGCATAGCACGCAAATTAGAGGCTCGTGGCAAGCAGGATGAAATTGAATATAAAATTCGCTTAACTGCTTCTCTAGATTGTGCAAGATTTCTCCTAATGCAAGGTGAAGCTTTAAAGTGGGCATGATGAGTCTTCTACATCCATTAATAAAGGGAATTTTAGAGAGCTAGTGGATTGGTATAAAGATAAGAAGGAGAAAGTAAAGAAAGCATTTGATGTAGCCCCTAGAAATTATGCGATGGTGTCTCGGATATTCAAAAGACCTTGCAAAGGCTTGTGCGAGAATCGATCACTAAGGTGATTATGGGTGAAGCTTGGAGATAGGAATTTTTCCGTGTTAATTGTGAATCTCGAGATGTATCAGTCAAAGAGCAAATGGTTGTTATTGTGAGGTTAGTTCCATAGCTATTCCTATCCATAATCCATGTGGTCAACTAAGTACTAACAACATTGCTTTTTGATCTTATCTAATGCAGATTTGTTAGCGATCAAGGCAAAGTCATGGAAAGGTTTCTAAAACTTGTACATGTTAAAGAGTGTACCTCGGCTGCATTGAAGGGTGCTTTGCTTGATGTCTTGGCATCACATGATTTATCTCTGAGTAGACTTCGAGGACAGGGATATGACGGTGCTTCAAATATGAGAGGGGAGTTCAATGGCTTACAAAGGCAAATTCGAGATGAGAACCCATATGCTTTCTATGTTCATTGCTTTGCTCATCAGTTACAATTAGTAGTTGTCACCGTTTCCAGTGGTATCAAATCTATTGCTGATTTTTTCAATTATATTCCACTTATAGTTAACACTGTTAGTTCATCTTGCAAAAGAATGGATACTTTAATTGAAAAACAACGTGAGAATTTGTTGCAAAAGATAGAGAATGGCTTGGTCATAACTGGAACGGGGTTGAATCAACAAACTAGCGTTACTAGACCTGGAGATACTAGATGGGGCTCACACCATAAAACCTTACTTCGTTTATATGAAATGCGGGAGGCAACGAGAGGTGGTATTAGAAATTGTAAGTGATGATAGTCGTCAACCTTCAAATTACGGCAATGCATATGGTTTGTTAAAGAAGATGGAAAGTTTTGAATTTGTGTTCATCTTGCATTTGATGTTAGATTTGTTGGGCATTACTAATGCAATGTCAAATGAATTTCAAAGAAAGGATCTAGATATTGTTCATGCCATGGGCTAATTATGGATGTGAAAGAGAACTTGCAAAATATGAGGGATAATGGATGGGAGTCATTGTTTGAAAGAACTAAAATCTTTTGTGAAGCATATGGCATTGTGGTTCCAAATTTGAATGAGAGCACATCAATTATGGGTCGAGTTGCGTCGTGGCAACATGATGACCCTTGATCACTTTTATCGGGTAGACATCTTTTATGCGGCTATGGATGCTATTAAATCAGAAGTTAATCATCGCTTTAATGAAGTATCTACTGAGCGATTGCTATGCATGTCTTCCCTAGATCCAACAAACTCATTCTCCAAGTTCGATGGGGACAAGCTTATGCGACTTGCAGAGATTTATGCTGATGATTTCTCTTTTGGTGATCGCATATTATTGAGAACCGAATTGCAAATCTATATTCTCAATGTCAGGAGAAGTGTGGAATTTCGTGAATGCAATGATGTTGCCATGCTAGCAGAAAAGATGATTCAACTTGGAAAGCATAAAACATTTCTATTGGTCTATCGTCTTATTGAACTAACACTGATACTTCCTGTGTCAATTGCTTTTGTTGAAAGGATTTTTTCGGCAATGAAGGTTATCAAGACTGATTTGCGCAACAAAGTCTCCGATGATTGGCTCAATGACTTAATGGTGTGCTACACCGAGAAAATAATATTCAAATCTATTGATGATGAAGCAATTATGGACTGCTTTCAAATGATGAAAACCCGTAGAATGTGCTTGCCTGTTGCCTTCAAATCCAACTCGTAGCTAGTGTGCCTAGCAACTTCATTTATGTGAGTATCTTATAAACTTCTACTTTGTTTCACTTGTTAAATAGTTATTTATGTATGAATTTAGCTTTTACTAGTAGTTAAAATGTTTAGCTTAGCCCCCCTCTAATATAGTCTGGCCGCCCTTTGTCTCTAACCATTATATTCAATGCATGCATGTAGATAGTATCAAGTAAATTTGGATATTTATTAGGGATAGAAAGGAAACATCACACTAATTTTGCATTGGAACATGAAATAGCCTTATATTTATGGATAAAATCATTGAAAAAAATACTATCAGGAGCCAATTATACAAATCCGGACCCACTGTGTATAGCACATAGCAACAACATATATGAAATTCCACTCCCATATATAGCTGGATAACTTTCTGTGATGAACTATTATGTCTCCTGCTTACATTTTCAAGGAAATGAGTGGAGCATCCAATAGCTGTAAGAGAAGGCTAAATTAATAGCATGTCATCCTGAAATAAGAAGGAACATATCACCAATATTATTTGGAATTACTAAATCAAGAGAGTAGCATTTTAAGCATTTAGCTGAATTAGTTTGGAAAGACAGGGACTGAAGAGCAGAGAAATAGAACCTGAAGAAAAGCGTTATCAACTCTCTGGCATACATGCATAATTCTTTACTAAAGCAAGAATGGTTCTTTTCTTGGGGTTGGAGCTAAAGAACAATTAAAGGTTGAACTGGCCGTCCTGCTAAAGAGACTTGATGGCTCCAAAGAGAATGCCAGCTAAAAGGAAAGCAGTAGAGCTGCGTTTGTACGCACCAGGGGTTCAACTTTTCGAATGAAATTCGCAAAACTTCATGAATTTTGTCCGTACCGTTCGCATGCGAAAAAGAAAATTGTTTTGAATTTTGCTCAAATTCAAAATTTGAAATTTAAAAATTTGAAAAATTTGAAAAAATTTATCCATAATTAGTATTAATAGCCTTATGACCTTTCATGTGAATATTGTTTTAAAAAATAAAGTTTAAAGACATTTTTGAGCCATTCAATTTATTTAGTAGCAATATTTGTTGAACTATATTTAGTATAAATATTTGTTAAAGTATATTTAGTTGTCATATTTATTGAAGTATATTTAGTACTAATATTTTCGTGTAAAAACCAGCAACATGAGGCAAGAAGGGCACTATCCATAAAATTATAACCTGTATTCAGAAAGTACATCTGAGTTTTTCTTAAAATCACATGTAAACTGCTAAGATATCATTAGACTAAATCAAAATCCCTCGTTTAACTTGTCAACAATCAATATATAATTATATGAGATCTCTAGTGATAAACCGTCTATCATTTTTTCTATTAATTTGAGAGAGAGCTATATCATAACTAAATATTCAACACGAATACAAGTATTAAACAATCAACTGTAGTGCATAAAAAATAAATAAAAATACATTGTTAAAGGATCAGCTATAGCCTACAAAAATAATAGTTGATCAAATAAATGCAACATTTGAATCATAAATTTAGACTACACATCCACAACACATTGCATGTTTCAATATTTATTCAATTATATTTCGTAGCAATATTTGTTGAAGTAATTCTTCAAATATTATTTTGGTCTTTAATGGTTTTTCCAAATTTTACAACAATTTCTTTTACAAATTTTCCTAATTTTTCTACATTTCCTCTATTTTTCAACTACCATCGGTTTCGAGCTTTTCGAATTTGAGCCTTCAAGCGAATTTATTTCGAAGGTTTGAACTTTCGACTAGATTTCAAATTCATTCGACTTTCGAACCGAGCGGTTTTGAGCGAATTTCGAGCGAAATTTCATGAATTTCGATACCATCGGGATGTCGAAATTGAGTTCGAAACGAAAAGTGAAACCCGCGTACGCACTATATATATTTGAATCCTTGAGGCTCCTAATATGTGCCTGGATTCATTCGTGGAGATAGTAGAAAAGTGCATTACAAGTATCCCGCAGATCTTTCTTGATAATCTTTCTTCATAATCTTTCTTGATAGGACGCGTGTCAGAAGGCGATTGGTGGAGCGGAGGTGTGTAGATGATGAACGGATCCACCGAAGCTGTGATTGTTGGAAACTGCTCTGAACCTCGTGAGGTGCTTGGATCACGTCAACACTACTCTATACGTATTTGAAGGATTCATATGGCATCCGGAGGCAAGTAGAGTTACTGACCTTCCATATCTAAACATATATTTAAACCTAAAATTGGCATTTAAGCCTACAACCTAACCAGAATTGAACCTATAGGACCAATGGAACAAAATCGAATGAAGCTAATGACGTATGGAGGGCTGCTCCAACTCGTCGCCTGATGAGTTGTATGAATTATTATATCCCGCTGTTCAGTTGGTACCAATAATAAAAAAAACGGCGGTAAATGGCCGATAGTCGTACCGGTCCGGGACGGTAAAAATATATCTGTTTCAAAAGTTTTCAGTTTACAATTTGAATTTCAATTTTGAAATGCTAGCAAAAAAAATGTTACTATGCTTGTCTGGAAACTGATGAAAGTATTAGAGATAAAGTAATTAATGAAATTAAATTGCATTAAATTAAAAAAAAAACTAAAGCTTTCTTATTAATCAACTTCCTATCAACACGAAAAATCATTGCCAAACTTGTTTCCCAACCCCGGGTCGGTAATCAAATATCCAAATTTCCTTATAACATTTCAATTTTTGTTTGATGAAATTTGACCACTTCAAAACTGGTAACCGACACCAGGGAGGGTTTGATATTTTTCCATATCCGTTTCTTGAATCCTTGGTTGACATACGTGGCCCCTTGAAAATTATTAAACTTTGTACGAAAAATACATGTGATAAAGTGCACCAAATTTTAAGTTGCCAAATACCATAATTTGCACAAAATAAGTAGTGCAATTCGAATTCACCGAAATACCACCAATTGGTTGGAACCAGTGAAAATCTAAATCGGACTAGTATCTCTCTTATTCTAAAGCGTGACTTGGTGGCGGTGGTGGTTCTTACGTCATTAATTGCGGCTTAATTGCCCTACTTAATTGCCCTTGAAAGCGAGCGTTGCTTTAATTAGCCAGCTTTACTTAAGAAGCTTGAAATGTTAAAGATAGATGTTTGATCTTGTGAAATAATTTTTTATTTTTAATCTTTATTTTTAGTTATCAATTTTGTTTTTGTAGCAGCATACGGGCATGTAACTAGTAAATTGCTAATGATACAGTGCAAAGCCCAGTCAAACTCTCCATATACTGCATGGGGCTGGTTTGACTGGAACAGGCCCATTCCGGCCGGGTATGAGATTATTCTCTCTTATCAGTCGATCAGTGGGAAAGAACTAAAAAATTTAGTCAACAATATGTGACTTTTACAACTGACAAGAAGAGAATGGGCATAGCCAAATCAATGAGTGGAAGAATTTATCAATTCAGTCCCCCAGCAAGGAGAAAAGTGAATTACCAAACTTCAATCAGCATCTTAAAATCTGATCAGCGACTACAGTTAAGCACAGGATTTGCCGCAAGAAACCTAGCTTGGACGAGTCGTGTTATATTTATACAACATATACATGTACAAGAAGAATCACACAACGAGTGGATCGTGGGGCGAGTTTATGTGGAGTAGTGGCATATATAGATTGGGAAAACAAAGAGAACCGAAAATACGAAGATGGTCATAGGTCGGATGAACACCTTGTAACATGAAATAAGGAGTATTGGAATGGATGGAATGAGATGGGCACCGGTTCATAAGGTGAGTTGCGGTATGAAGAGCTTCAACCCAAAAGGTTGGAGGAAGGTGAGCCTGGTACAATAGAGTGCGGAGAATATCGTTGGTAGTCGGGATGAGGTCACTATAGGAATCCGATGTATTTACATCGGCCAGAAGCCGACGTAAATAGGGCAAAAGCCAACGTAAATAGCTATTTACGTCAGCATGCCGACGTAAATAACCCGACGTAAACTGAGCGATGTAAATAGCACTTATTTACGTCGGTACCGACGTAAATAGGAATAGTAGTTCTCATCCGGCTGGTGGAGGTGACCTGGCACTTATTCGTCGGCCAGGCCAGGCGGCGTAAATACGGAGTTATTCACGTTAGCCCGCAGCGTCGGTGACATAAATACCGCGGGTTATTCGTCGGCCACGCCAGGCCGACATAAATACCGCGGGTTATTTACGTCGACCACGCCAGGCCGGCGTAAATACACGGGTTATTCGTCGACCATACTGGCAGCGGCGTAAATCTTGGAGGCGACCTACTACCAATTACGGCGGCTAGATTTGGTCAGCAAAAATATCAATTCAGATGACATACAATATAAATTCAAGCCATTCAATCATGCATTCATATAAACCAATATCAATCCATCCATTCGGATGACACAATTCAATTTGCAAACATGACATATGATATATAGAAACTTCCAATTTGCATACATGACATACAACAAATAGAAACTTCAAATTGCATACATGCCATATGACACGATTGAACCATACTACTCATTGTTCATACAAACATTAATTTGTGGAGTATCTTCAAAGCGATGCCCACTACGGCGTCACCTCACGAGTTTAAGAAGCCACCAACCGGCGGCGGAGTCCTCGAAGAAGAAGCGCCGGTGCCTCCAACATGCGCATCTGGTGTGTGGTCCTCTGAACCCTATATCAACGAACATATGTTAGTATCTGCTTGATCGGATGTCTAGACCAGCCAGCAGCTTCTTTGAATAGTACATATCTTTTGGCAACTTATGGTTTTACGGGAGGACATCACTAATCAAGTTGACCAACTCATTGCTTTAACAACCTTGGGAGAATCATTACTTTGCTTTTATAGCCATAAGTCTTGTCACAAAGGCAAGAAGTGAAACAGTAGTGTAGTCATGCAAAGGCTTATCCGAAGCATCTAGGAGCCTATAGAATTCCTCAACTGCCGGGGTTGGTCGGTCCTCTTGAGCCATGACTCGATCCTCAGAAGCATTACAGAAATTGTCGGCCTAAGTCCTCAACCATCTCATCCATCCTATCCTCCACTATATCGATAGTATCTGCTTGATCGGATGTCTCTCTCCTCCGTGGCTCACCATGTTAAGTACCATGTATGGTAATTCGGCATAAAGCCAAATTTGCACAGGTGGCCAGCCATCAACTGTCTTGGTCTCTCGAGAGAAAAGCGACACTTAGAACAAGGGCACTTTGCTAACCCACGAGGAGGAGTTGGGGAGAACACCGGATCTAGAAAAGCTTTGTGTGTTTACTTTCCAATCTTGTGTGTGATTCATAGATCTATCCAGCCATCATACATCCACCCACGATCCTCTGCCATCTTTTAGACTATTGAATGCAAAAACAATATGTGAGAATGGGTTAAACTACCTAATTTTAAATTGGGCAATAAACTACCTTAATTTAAATTAGTATAGAATCATGTCTAAACATTACTGAGACAATCATTTCTAAAAACATAAAAGTGGAAGTGGGTTAATGGTACTAGCAAGAGTTCTAGGCAAAGATAGGTCCTAAACCCACCCAAGAATGGATGGCTTAGCTCGATTTTTCACGGCATGTTGTAGGATCAAGCGAAATTTCGGCGGCATAACCCATTGTTCTCGAAATGCGCTTTGATACTTGTGCATCCGAGAACAACTAGGTTATGTGGCAGAAATTTCATTCGGATCCTACACCACGCCACAACAAATCGTGCTAAGCGGTCCATCCTCGGGCTGTCCAAAAGCGTGGACAATTCGGAGCGACCACAGTTCACAATTCAATGTGAGTTGTGTCGTTCCCAAATAGATGACGTATAGGTTGGAGTTGATTGTTGTTTTCAAAAGTTCATCATTTTCCAATAGGAGTCTTATCAATTTTATTGCATAATTGCATCCAAAATTGCCATAAATCAAAGCATACAAAGCATACTTGAATCAACCTTTCCTTAATTCGCCATACAAAGCATACAAAAAAATCTTCTTTTCCTAGATTACATATCAAATGTTTCAAAGAAGTATCAATCGAGTTAGTACACAGCGACGATCGATGTGCTCCTGGATACTGAAGCCGAGCGGCGTCCGGCGGAGGCGGCGGAGGCGGCTACCTGTGAATGACCCAAGAGGAAATAAAAAAACAAGCTCATGCTTTACTAATATAGATTGAAAAACTTAACAAGTTTGGCGTTTGCGAATTCACTAAATATTTCAGCAGCACCTCCTAAAACATGGACATCCACTCAGCGGACAAAAGACAATAATCAATATAATAGCAACAACATTAAAGGTCATGGTATACATTAACCATCATGACCCACTCAAAGCTTTAAAGAGCGTAATAGTTTGTATCTTGGGATGGAAACTAACTACTACAAAAAAGGCAACAGACAAATAGATTCGGCGCTTCTTACTTCCTTTTGCAGCACTATATATCGATGCGCTTGTGATCAGGTAGACAAACACACCAACGAAGGAAGCAACAGAGAAAAAGTGACCCGTATTTCCCAACAAGTCTCTGCAGATGAATGGTTTGTTAGTTCATGAGTACTTTTTTTGGAAGACTAACTTGATAGTATCATAGTACTTTTTTTCCCCAACAACATATGTCGGTCTTGCATGGTTTGTGAATGCACAACTAGCTAGATACGAACAGGTTCAAAATTCAGATAAACCTTCTAGTATTACTACCATGCACATGCGCAACTTGCTATTTTAGTATCACATGCCAATGCCGATCAACTATCTGTTGAAGCAGGTGAAGACAATGGCAATTGGCTAGCTAAGGCCGACAGTTAACAACTACGGCTACAACTGCGAACCATACAGAAAGCTAATAGCTACTAGTGGGATACCTCTAGCTACTTAGAAAGATTTCTACGGCCAAGTTGTTTAATCCAATATACAAATTATGAAACATCATTTGCCGACATGATAAGAATGATTTATAGTTACCTGTACATAGAGCAGTGGGTAGAAGAAGACCTCTGGGCCGGCGGCGAGCGCGTAGAGGTAGCCGGCCGGGTGGCGAGGCGGGAGCACCCGGCACAGCGACATGAGCGAGGCAGAAATGGCGCCAGCGGGCAGCGAAGCAGGCTTCGAGGCGGCGGTGATGGGCGAAGGGTATGCGGCGGGACAGCGATGCTGGCGAAGCGCGAGCAGCGTAGGTAAGCCTTGATGGAGACGGCCTTAGCGCGGGAAAGCAGCGAAGCGCGGGAGGCCAGCCTTGATGGCGCTTGCCCCAGCGAAAGCGGCGTAAGCGCTTGGCCAGCGAAGCGGAAGCCCGAGAGGCGGGCTTCGATCAGCGTGGTGAGAAGGAGCTGGTTATATTAGGGAAAATAGTTCGCACTATTCACGTCGGTCAATGGTCGGCGGAAATGTGCCACGTAAACCCTATATTGTTTACGTCGGCTTGGCCGACGAAATATCGATCAGCGTCGTATTTGCGTCGGCTTGGCGACGGAAATATCCTCTCAAATTTTAAATTTTGTGAAGCGCGTGAACAAGCCCTATTCGTCGGCCAGGCCGGCGTAAATAGTACATATAAGCCGGCGTAAATAAGAGATCCAAGATTTATGTCGGTTTAGCGGCGTAAATATACATTTTTACGTCGGTTTGATGTGGCCGACGTAAATACTGCCATGTTTACGTCGGCTTTTTTTATGCCGACGTAGATATAATTGGCCGACGTAAATATATCTGTTTCCTGTAGTGGGCGTTTGGCTTTGCCATTTTGGGGAGAGGTATGAGAATAGGAAAGGCGAAGGGAGACGCCATTGGCGGAGAAGAAAGAATGGAGCGTGAAATTCAGAAATTGTCCGCCATTGTCGCTTTGCATACACTGAATGGTGGTCCGAAATTGGTTATGAACATAGCGAACGAAATGGAGAGGAATGTCGGAGGTATCAGATTTATGGCGCAGGGAAAGTCCAGGAATAATGGGAATAATCATCAAGGACAACCAAATAATACTTATAGCCCGAAAAACTGCATACAGGTGAAGTCCACAAATCACAGTGAATAAGTTGGAAGGGTGGGTAGTAAAGGTGGATGATTGGGAAAAGGAAAGCCCTAGGCTAGCGGCCCAGTTGACACGCTGCACATGCCTTAAACTGGTTTATTACATGCATCAGGAAAAACGAAGAAAATTGGGGAAATAGTTGCAGTGCTCGGATGGCCGAGACGCTGGTGCCAAGGTCGCCAATGGTGGAGATGTTGAGAGCAGCAGGTAGGCTCGAGCAGGTGCCAAAAGAATGGATAGAGGTCTCCTGAGCTACTGGAGCGCACGAGGGTTGTCTTGGTGGCTAGTTCCTTCACAGAGAAACCAGGAGGATATCACGAGTAAAGCGACGAACAGAAATGAGGAGTTCTTAACAATACCGGGCGTAACAAAGGGTATCATGAAGATATATAGAAAGGTCAGTTAGTGAGAGTAGTGGAGCCCGTGGCAGTAATAGGTAGAAGTGGAGCCATTTCCAACAACAATGCGATGAGTAGAATGCTTTGGAACGGAGATAAGACAAGGAGAGGTTACCTGAAGTGCCGGTGACATGAGTTGAGGCGCCGGTATCCATGAACCAATTGGTGTGCGGTGCGAGTGGCTATTGGACGTCGCAGTTGCTGGCAGCAATGGTCATCATGGAGTGTTGGTCCCAGGAAGTAGTCGGTGCAGGAACCATAGAGTATGCCGGAGCTATCGGAGAAGGAGCCAGTGCCAGCGGGCCGGAGTACATGATGGGGTAGGCGTGTCCGGCAGGCAGAGGTCGAGGTCAAGGACACCGACAGCGTTGGCAGGAACCAACGCACGGTAGGCCACCTGTGGAGGATGGGCGCAAAGTAGCCGAATTTTTTTAAATAATACTTTTTAAAATCAAATTGCGTTTTTAATATACGGAATAAAAATTTGCAAAAATAATATGCCGTCGCCAAGCGGTATGGCGAACACTATTTTAAGCCACGGTTCGGCGAAAATAGGCTAGTGCGCTATTAATTGTTCGAGAACCATGGGTTAGGGTATTTTCGCCGTACTTTGTGGCGAAAATGGTGTCCGCCACACCGTTCGGCGAAAATAGGTAATCGCCATGCTACCTGGTGAAAATATATTCGCCAAACGTATGGCGAAAATAGATAATCATGGCCAAGCCGTATGGCGAAAATATACAAAATATGGAATAAAATAATTATACCACATGCATATAGTGTTGGATGTTCCATTTATGCAAAAAATATGTAGGTATCGTACCATATTATGGAAAAATATTTCATCTACGCCTTTGTTGCTTTGCAAAAATATCTTTGACCGATTTTAAAATGTCACGTTAGAATGTATTTTTACCACGAATACATGAATTTGCTCTTTGATATATGGAGTACCATATTATGGGGAAAATATTTCATCGCCTTTGTTCACTACAAAAATATACATACAATAACCTAAGTACTATTGTAAACAATAACTTTTAGGCCTTTTAATGACTGTAAAATGTCGTTCGAATGTATTTTTAAGACGAATACATGATTTGCTCTTTGATATATGGAGTACCATATTATGGGAAAATATTTCATCTCGCCTTTGTCCACTACAAAAATATACCGCCACAATAACCTAAGTACTATTGTAAACAATAACTTTTAGGCCTTTTAGTGACACAGTAAAATGTCTCGTTCGAATGTATTTTTCAGCACGAATATCATGATTTGCTCTTTGATATATGGACTACCATATTATGGAAAAATATTTCATCTCGCCTTTGTCCACTACAAAAATATACATACAATAACCTAAGTACTATTGTAAACAATAACTTTTAGGCCTTTTATATGACTGTAAAATATCCGTTCGAATGTATTTTCGGCCACGAATACATGATTGCTCTTTGATATATGGACTACCATATTATGGAAAAATATTTCATCGCCTTTGTCCACTACAAAAATATACCGCCACAATAACCCTAAGTACTATTGTAAACAATAACTTTTAGGCCTTTTGACTGTAAAATGTCGTTCGAATGTATTTTTTGACACGAATACCCATGATTTGCTCTTTGATATATGGACTACCATATTATGGGAAAATATTTCATCTACGCCTTTGTCCACTACAAAAATATACTGCCACAATAACCCTAAGTACTATTGTAAACAATAACTTTTAGGCCTTTTTAGTGACTGTAAAATGTCAGTTCGAATGTATTTTTCGACACGAATCTGAAGATTTGCTCTTTGATATATGGACTACCATATTATGGGAAAATATTTCATCGCCTTTGTCCACTACAAAAATATCCGCCACAATAACCCTAAGTACTATTGTAAACAATAACTTTTTAGGCCTTTTAGACTGTAAAATGTCTCGTTCGAATGTATTTTTAGCACGAATACATGAATTTGCTCTTTGATATATGGACTACCATATTATGGGAAAATATTTCATCTCGCCTTTGTCCACTACAAAAATATACATACACAATAACCCTAAGTACTATTGTAAACAATAACTTTTAGGCCTTTTACGTGACTGTAAAATGTCTCGTTCGAATGTATTTTTAAACTACGAATACATGAATTTGCTCTTTGATATATGGAGTACCATATTATGGGAAAATTTTTCATCGCCTTTGTTCACTACAAAAATATACATACAATAACCCTAAGTACTATTGTCAACAATAACTTTTAAGCCTTTTACCGACTGTAAAATGTCTCGTTCGAATGTATTTTAAACACGAATACTATGAATTTGCTCTTTGATATATGGAGTACCATATTATGGGAAAATTTTCATCTACGCCATTGTTTACGCTGATAGAATTAAATGGTAAGACATAATATGAGAAAGGACAATAACAAAAGCATGTAGATCTGACCAGCAATCTTAATGCATAAACTCAACCTTAATGCAGCGAGATACAGCGGATATTAAGCGGGCGGCATTGCTAGGAGAAGTGCCAATAACAACGATTGTAATGGTGGAACAAGTGATCGTTAAAGCCTATGTTAAATAAGTGGGAATGATGCCATACATTTTCTACATATTACATCACCTGTCAATCTTGTGCGATTTGTTTCGGACAGCTCAATCTCTCTTATGAAAAGAGCTCCCATGGCGTCTGCGATGCTCCCGGTATCGCGAATGGGTAGCCTATGCCATACGTCTCAAAGTGTAAGTAACTTGTTTGTGTGCATTACATGAGTCTGCCCTCCCATATGAGCACGCCTTCCCGATTTCAGCGCCCCTATGTTAATACCACCGGGTTCTTGGGATAGCCTTTGTAATCGTCAAGGATTTGTTGCGTCTGCGGACCTCGGCGGTGCTTCCCTTATCGATGTACCGTGAGAGGGCGAACCCTCTTGCCCTTAGGAGACTTGCAGAGCGCCTCCTCTGTTTTGGCTCGCACTCCACGATATGGTCCAGGAGGTGTGTGTTGGGCTTCTTGTTGTACAACGGCGTGCCACTGCTGATCCAATGCATTATGCCGTTGTGGTGGTTGGAGAATACCCGGATTTGCGTACTCGGGTCCGGCTTTTACGGGAGGTAGTAGCACCACGAGGTTGCTCTCCCGGTTATCAAATACGGGAAGTTTGAGATGTGGGTGAGTCGTCTCAGGGTCCACCAGGTTGAAGTACCGACACCATGCATCCTCGGACAAAGAACGCAGAGTAGAATCTTCTATCCACTAGATCCTGCGTCGCGGTATCAACCCTTTGCACGGAGGCGAAGTGGTCGCCTGATTCCTGGCTGCGTTGGCCCTGAGGAGGATTTTCTTGCCTTGACTTGAGCCATTTGGCAAACTTATTTTGAAGTCTGTATGCGATGAATTGATTTAGAATGGGTACATTGTAGGCTGAAACATGAGGCACGTGAAGCGGCCGATTGGTTCGTCCCTTGCCCGACCGACCCTTAACTCCGGTCGATCCTAGGTAGGGGACATATCCGACCTCTCCCACCGTGTGAAGTTCTCTGGCGAAGTGGGGTAGGCGTCGTGGCGATTAATAGAGAAATTAAGTAATCCGTCGTTCGGCGTCGATCCATTGGAAAAAGCAACAACGGTCCTCGTCCTAAAAAACAAATAACGATGCATGAAATGAATGCATTCTGTAATTAGTGTATGGACAACATTTGGTTTACCCGAAGCCGCGAACTGCTTGATAGTGGCGGCGGGAGGCCGTATCTCCGTCGTGAAGCTGCGTAACCTTCGCCACTAGGTTGCGATCACATTTCGAGCGTGGCAACTCCGTGAAGCGGGGCGTCAACGCTTCTCTCATCCGGAGTATTGGGAGGTTAGCCTTAAACTTCTTTGAAGAAGCGACGGTAGAAACGACATAAGTGGCCCCTCTTGTGTGTGGGGAAAAACAAACTAAAGTTTATGGAAGTTACAGGTGTGTGATGCACATATCCCTCCCTCGGTGGGTTTATAAAGAGCTGGCGAAGGGCAACCAAAGGAGAGTCTCGCGGACTTGGTATTTAAAATCCGCGAGCATCGGATGCTTGCTGACTCATGATGACATGGCGTGGCTATGCCTGACTTTAAGCAGGAATCTCTACCATAAGCGGCTTTTGGCGACATTATGCATTGAAATGACAAAAATTTGGAAAAGTTGATATGGCAAAAGCTGAAAAAGCAATAATGACACGCGGTTGATATGACTAAAGATAGAAATATATAATAGACCACGTATATGAGGAAGTACACAAAATAGATAGTAAAGCATAATAGGACAAAGTACCCAAAAATAACGCACATCCTAAGCGATCACCCCGTTAGTGGACCACGACCACTGTACGACCACGGCCACGACCCCTAGCTCTCCTTCGCGGGCCAGAAGGAGTGCATCGTCGAGAGGTCATGGGCGAAGCACCGGGATAGTCCCGCTTTGGCCGTAATCCGAAGAGTGTCACCGAACCGGCGGGACACGCAGCGGGAGGCAGCAGTCTGCGAGGAGGCTGCGTGATCTGCCGTGGCTGGAAGGCGGCGTGTCTTTGCGTGGCTGGAGGCGGCGTGAAACGAAGCCCCTGCGAGAGAAGCGTCGGGCGATGGTCGGGGCGCCGTGCCACTGGCGGAGTGTCAGTAGAAGCATGTCTCACCGAGGCCTCTGATGCGACATTAACATTTAATTATAGTGAAGAAGATTCGATCGGCAAAGCGGGATCAGTGAATGTTTATCGACTTGCAGGGTGTGGGGACCATGGTAGGCCCGCGTGGTGGCGTCTGCCAACTGGATCCTCCAGCCGTGCCTGGAGCTGGAGGCACCTGGGTGTGGAAGCTGGACCCTGGCTGTAGCGGTGGTCGAGAAGGTGGTGTCCAGGAGCTGAGCCCGGGTGGCGGCCTAGGCGAGTGCCGGTAAAGCGATCGGTGGGGCACGCTTAAGCGACACCAAGATCACGATCCGTCGGGAGTGCAGCTCGACATGCCCGTGGCCTCACGATAGGCTGCTTCTTGGCTGTGAGATGTGGTTCCTTCTTGCGGCCTATCTGAGAAAGTCGACATCTTCTTTGCAAGCCCTCGCCTCGTCCACCTATCACGTACAAACAAACATTAAACATAACGACATAGCATTGAAAATTACAATTTGCATTAATGAGTAAAAATACAACGAGACTTACCATGCTGGTGCAGGTGCAGATCTGCGCATTGGCTCGAGTACAAATGCGATGCGGCCCGGCAAACACACCAGGTAAGGCTGCTCCTCGCGTGGGAGAGGCAGTGCGGGTCTAGGAACTGCACGATGCAGGGACAAGTACTCTGGTAGGGAGGAGGGGGTCGTGAGGCGCGACCTCCTGGAAACAACGATCTGCGGCGCCCCCTCACACAGACGCAAGCCACGGCGCCATCCTACTGCCGACAAAGGTCACCATGGCCTTCTTGGGTCACACCAGGTGGAGTACCTGCACAAAAAACACCGTTACTACAAAATATGCTCTACCGTAAGCACTTAGCATTCCTGTAGTGGCCCGAGTAACTCACGAGTGCACTTTGTTGTACAGCACGCGTTCCCCCAAAGGAGCAGGGGACCACCTGGCGTAGTCAAAGCGCACGAGGACTCGATGCGGCGCGTGATCCTATCTCACGAAGGCGTCGAAGGCAGGCTTCACTCATACCGTCTTCGGTAAAGGAGCACAGGTCCACTGTCGCCCGAGCATGGAGCGAGGCCACGCTTTCTCTCTCCTGCGCGCCGTCATTTGTAGGGTCCCGAAACGACATTCCGTCCCTCGGGTGGTCAAAAGGCGCATAGGTGAAGGCGAAGATCGCAGCGCGCATGCCTGGACACACCTGCCCCGCTGCTGACAAGCTGCAATAGAGTAGAAATAAGCGTATGTGGATGGCATTGAAATTACAATTCCATTAATGAGTAAGAACATGTACCCGATGCTTTGGTCGGAAGCGAGGCCCATCGTCAGTGAGTCGGCGCATCAGCTGCCCGTACATGTCGGCGATTAACAATTGCGTGCGACCAGGGTCGACCCGCGAGCCTTTCGAATGACCAAGGTCGAAGAAGAAGCGGCATCGGTCAGGATTGGAGTTCTGCTTTTCTTCCGCAGCCGCAGCGTCGCCAAAGGCGCTGATGCGTGCAAGCAAGCACCGGCCGAAGACCAGGATACCGCCCGATTACGTACGTCAGGCTACTGGAGTCCGCAATAGCCCGTCGCGTAGGCGCTATCAACGGCGTCCGCGGTGTCGCCCGTGACTGCGGCGTGAACATCACTTGACCCGAACAACCAAAGCGAGATAGGCCACGGGGTGCCTAGCAACCTGGTAGTCCGTAGGCACCGCCATCATGTGCTTTGCAACAATTGAAATAGTGTGATATCAAAGCAATGCTACCAAAGGTAGAGTAACATAGTAATATGTACAATCACTAACCTCGGCTATGCTGACCACCTCTTCGATGGCCCGATACTTCACGCCCCTCTGCGGTATGCGGCGTTGAGCCTCGCGACCCGTGACTGACGATAAGTCAGCGTCCCACCCGGCGGGGAGCCAGGGGCGATCGCTGCCCCGGCGATCGGCGATCAGATGAGCATGGCGGCGTCTGCAGCGTCACCGTCATCTCCTCGTAGGCCCCAGGTGAAAAGGAGTGTGCGTCTCCGGCCCTCGATCGACCGAACACGCTAACGGTAGTGGTCGTGCGAAACGCAGCGATCATTGCCAGTTGTCACCACTGTGCACAGGGAATTCGTCACCTGTGCTGTAGTGGAAATCACATGCTGCACAGTATGGCCAAGAACCCTCGCCCATGCGGACTAAGCGGAAGCAGCGGCATTGCATTACAGCCTAACGAGGAACCATAGAGTTGAATAGATTGAATGTGATGAACACCTAATTTATGCGAACAATGGAACATGTACATCTTTGCCAACTAACTGTGGTGTGGAAGCAAAAGTCTTCCATGCCTTGATAGGCACCTGAGATCCATGATAAGGGCAACTTATCATTCCATGCAGCCAAATCTATTGAATGTGCATACGCGCGGTGCAGCGCATCCAAGGCAGGAGTCGAGGTGAGTCGAAACTGCTCCCTCCACGCACATAGAAATGCTTCATATAAATCATACTACACAACTTCACAGCAAGCCACGGTATATGTGAATAAAAGTACACAGCGTATAATAATAAAAGACATAGAGGTTGAACATAGAAATAAAGGTACACAACATGTAATAAACACAACATATCTGAATAAAAGACACAACATATATGAATAAAAGACAACCAATCACGTCAATATTACAAGCTACATATATATAAAAAAGACATAAGGGGTGAACATAAATAAAAAGTACACAACATGTGAGAGACACAACATATATCCCAATCAAGAACACCCAATCGCGTCAATATTACAATAAAAGACATCCAGCGTGCATATAATAACATATTGCCCCCGATACATAGCTACCACCACTTCCGGAGCCTACACCCCTCGTGCCTTTGGTTTGCCTTGTAGCCATACTACGCCCTTTCAGAACACCTCCTAAGAAGACCACTTCCTTCAGATTCATCCATGTAGATTTGCGAATCCGCCTGGTCGTAGGATCGACGGACTGCCCTTGCGCGCCACCTCCGCGCAAGGATTGGATCCGGCAAGCAGATACCCTCATCTCTGTTGTCGCGGTGAAATCACCGTGTGCACCGCGAAAACCCTGAAACTGCGACCAGATATGGACAACGCGCAGTCCTTCAAGTAGAAAGGGGACATATCTTTGCGGCGTGTTCATCCCGAATTTGCCCTGGCGGCCATCCGCGTGTGAGCAAGGAATATGGAGAAGTCTTGGCTTATTGCATTGCATTCACACCGTCGGAATGCCCGCCAGCTAGATTAACTATAAATGCGTAATAACCGTTTATTATCCGTTCCCAATCCCCTTTTACAGAAAAAGAGTCACCTCGAAGCGGTATTCGGTGACCCGTAGCTCGCGCCATATCTTTTCTTGAGCTTTCATGGTTCGTTCCTCCCATGCTTAGGTCATCATCCGTAACAATACGACGTTTGCAATGTGAAGGCACGTAATACTGCTTCCGCATGCCCTTTTTGGTAATGGCTAACGATGCCGTCACAACATGCCTTCAAGGATGGCCACAGCGGAGCGGACGGAGGCCTCGGATGACCCAAGTGTAAGCCTCGACTGTATTAGTTGTCATCATGCCAAACACTGTTTCAGCATAAAGCAGTTCCAGAACAACATGTACATGCCAAAAATTGTTTAAGCTTATTTGTTTTGATATTTGTGTACCATACTAACACAGCCTCATTGTCATGGAGTAATACCCACTTCTCAAGAGGCTCTGACCCTCTATCAGTCTGAGAAACACTTTAAATGTTTCGCCAGCGTTCGTCTTCTCATATTAGGAAGGTCCGAGCTCCCAAAGGGTGTTAGCCTTTAGGGTGGATATTCGATTCGGCGTAGGTGGTTGCTTCTTCATCTCTTACGATATGCGCCTTAGCTGGTGTGCTTATCCAACTTCGGCAAATAGTGCGTTGAACTTACGTGCACTGATTACTGCTTGCATAACCTGCTTAAGCTGATTCGCCAGTTTCTTGCTTTTGAAGCTGCTGAAGAAGTTGGCACCCAATATGTCTCATGCACCACATTACTGCGAGGTCCAGGCCACGAAAATGGTTCATCTCGGTCCTCCTTAGAGTCTTGATTGCCAGAGGATACGCTTTGGCGATCATAGATGATG